>QLOD02172594.1:0-11761 GCA_003260245.2 Sideroxylon spinosum
AGGAGTGCAATTATAATTCTTTAGTGGAATGAATTATAATTTATGTAATTAAATCCTAACCCGGGTAGGATTAGGAGTTTTTAATTACATAGGAAGTCTTTTTCTTATTGGCTATTGGTCCTTGTTATAGCCCTATAAATACCCTCTCTAGTGGCAGCTAGGTTAAGGTTTTCTGAGAAGAAAAATAAGAAACCCTAGAGACTGCCGAGAGATCCTACCATCTTGTGAGAGAGAAGGAAGGTATTTTCGAGAATACGGCTGAAGGCTGAAGGTTGAGATCGAGCAGTCGAATCAACATCAATGAAAGTTTTTTTTTTTTTTTGAATCTGTCGAGATCAAACCAGAGAGATCTTGAATGTATGATCTTGTTCTCGTAATATAGAACGATAAAAACATTTTTGTATTAATTATATACACTATAGCCGTGATCTTGAGGTTTTTCCGCGTTCCCTAACAACAACCGATTCTTGGCCTCCAACTTTGAAATTATCAATCTCCACCCTATTTGATCCAAACAACAAACAAATCAAATAAAAAAGTTCATTGAGGACTTTATTTCAATCTTGCATGATTAATTTGAGTTTGGTTAAAGTTTTAACCACTTGCCACCTTAATTTTCCTCCAGCTTTAAAACTCTCCTGGTTCTTTCGCTAACTCAAAAACCTTCTCATCCTCATTTCATATAAACTTATATATATAAGCTTAACTTGGTCCCTAATCTTCCTATTACCTCCCTAACCCCTACAGTGGCCTAGGATGGCTTGTCTACTGAAACAAAGTAGAAGCCATGCCGTTCAACAACCATCACACAGGTGGGGCACCTTGCTTAATACCTCGGGTGCCCCTTGAAACCCTCTGTACCTAAAAGTCAAAATTATTTTATTTTTTTCTTCCAAAATTGTTTGACCTTAATCCATCCTTAATGACTTATATAGCTTAAATAACATGTTATCACAAACAAAATGTGTTTAAAATCATAAAATTATATCAATCCAAAAATCCAAGATATTATGAGAAGTGCCTTGCTCTATCTGGTCTGGTAATGAGAAATCTAAAATGAGGGACCTAGCTTTATCTGGTCTGGTAATGAGAAATAAAAAATGGGGGAGCTTCACTCTATCTAGTCTAGTAGTGTGCCTAGCTTTATCTGGTCTGGAAAAGAGCCTAGCTTTGTCTGGTCTGATGTGGATCCTAGCTCTATCTGGTTTGGTATGGTAAAGAAGAGTTTTACCCCAATAAAGGAGTCTAACTTTTAGGCTTACTTTCATTCTCTTGAATTTAATCCAAAGAGAAGCTTTGTTTTCTTTAGAAAACTTTTCTCCAACTATTAAGGTTAGAAGACTAGCTTTATCTGGTCCTACGAAATCTAAAGTGTGGAGCCTAGCTCTGTTTGGTCTAGTTTATTTTGGTTTAAAGCATCTGCATGGACACTTTAACTCTTTTTAATCTGGTTTGGACTAGTTTGGTTTGGTTTGGTCGGGTTTGAAGCTTTTGTTCTCAAGTCTTAGCTCTATCTTATGATTTTGAATTTACCTACTACATAGGAGCTTTATTCCTGATGTGTAGTGAATGTAATCTTTGCTCCTTAATTGATGTTGACTCTATGCTTTACGATTGATTTTTTAAATGATGTCTCACTTCTTGGTGTCTGGTGATCCTACGCCTTGGGTTAATGTGCTCATGTTTGTTTTATGCGGTTTCAATGTGATGTGTTAAAATCTTTATGTGCACAATCCTAAGGTGTTTGATTTTCAAAATCTTTGAATTTTTGAAAATTTGTTAGGAATTTTGAAAATTGGGGTATGATCGTGTGCGGTCTTAATCTGTGAATAATATCACATGCAATTGTTAAATGCAATTGGAATAATGTATAGTTTTTGAAAAATTAAGTTATGCATGAATAAATGAATTTGAATGAAAGACTCTAGTATGTAGAAGTTAAAATATCCTTTAGATGTTTGATTTGAAGATGAATGATTGGATATGGAATGTGTGATTCACTAAAGTGGTAGAATGACTATTTGTGCACCCTTTGTAATTTGTTCTTTTTGTGAATGACCTTACTTTGAAATGTTCAATGAGGTATTAACCATGTGTACAATTTTATCAGGGGATCAAGTCACTAAAAGCATTTTCTATCCCCTCAAGGGCTTTCTTCGCTTCAAGAGCTTTTGGATTTATAGACCATTATCAATTGACAAGCTTTTACATTTGGTTTTGAAAGAAATGATTGCCCCTAGCTTATGAAAGCTCTGTAACTAAATGATCAATGTCAATCAAATAGGACTTTATTTTTTGTTGCAATGTAGGCTTAGTTTCAGGATTTGAATAAAAGAAAAGGAATATACAAGCTCAAAATCCTATTTTAACTCAAGTAAAATATACTGAAGATCATCTACAAGGTCTTTATCTTAAGTGTGCATTCTTTGTCTTAAAAGTTCGTTCTTCTATCCTGGGAAGCGCTTTGAGTACCTTTGATGGTTGTATTTGAACAAATTTATTAGCGTCAAAGAGAGAGGTCATTATTTGGACCGTATTGTAGGGTAAGGGTTAGGGTTATAAAAATGAAAGATATTTAAGGCTCATATTTTTTTTTTTGGTTAAATAATCCCAAGGTCATTTGATTCTTCATTTGATGAGCCAATGTACTTCATTGTTAATGATGTTCGAGAGCTAAAGCTTGGTCATTGCTTGCCGAGGTTCTTAAGTCTTTGATGATGTTGGTGCTTCTACTTGACATTCGATTTGACTTTGGTTTATGTTTGATTTCTCCCTTTAAACTTCGAGCACTTTGTTTGTTGTTGTTTTTTCATCTTTTTTTTCTTTTTTTTTTTTTTTTATGAGATTCTAGCTCTCTTTTTTTATAATGTCTAGCTCTGTTCTGTCCTTTTCCATTACCCCAGTGTGGGGGACGATCTTTGGATGTTTATTGTAAAAGAATACAAACTAGGTTAAAGGGCTTTGTGAGGGATAATTGACCCAATTCTAAAGATAGAAGAAATAAATGCCTCTCTTCTTTTTAAATTTGACCGATTTATTCTAATATACCACCTCAAGTTACTTTGATGCTTCTTCTTGCATTAAGTTAACTTATCTAGATGAGATAACAATTTGTGATGATGAGGGTGACCCTTGTTGTTTGAACCATCCTACTTGCTTTCCTCAATGTAGGGGATGATCCTAGGTAGTGTTAAATGTAAAGAATGTATGATTTGATTTTTTTTTTTTTTTTAAGGGTCAAAGGGTTTGACTATGGATGATCCTATTCAGGACGGCTAAAATAATGGCCTCTAGTTATTTTTGACTTTGGACACTTAGTATTTTAATCTCTCATCATATTATTAAAGGTAACAATTTGACCTTTTTTTTTTAATTTTTTGAAAATAAAATAACACTCGTTATATTGAGTTTTGGTCAACTAATCTATCAAGCTTTAGATTGCATTGACAACAACTTTTAGTTAGTAGAAAATATCCCCAGTGGTTTGATCTGTTAAAGGTGGTGACCGAACCTATTTTAGTTGACTATTATCTTGGTGCGTTGAGAATCAAGTTATCTGTAGTTCTGGTGAACATCGAGATTACCAAATTGAACATTTGAAGTACAAGTTATTCAATTGTAATAAAATATGATAATGGCTAGTGATGATTCTAATAAAATAGTTTGTCACATAGAATATTTGATGAAAAATGATTAAATGATTTGAAAGAATTGAAAATTCTATAAAACATTTATGAATGCAGATTCAAAATTACACAAGGGTGTAATTTTTATTTGTGAAAGATAAAACACCGGTGTCACACAACTGAAAGAAATTAGAATGACAATGAATTGACTAATGGCATGACACTGGAATGATGTGATTATGAGATGACATTGTGTAACTGGTGGAAGGGACTTTGGGGTACCCTCAAGTGCTTGGTGAGTTTGAAGGGGAATGCCCCTAGCCAGAAGCATTTTTAGAATGTAATGCAGCGCATGTAGTGTGACTGTGTTGATTTTATGTGAGAAGTTTATGTTATCAGTGATGTGCCTATTTATTGTGAAGGTCTTGTGATTGAAAATGTCTCGAGAATGGGGTACCTAGTTTTTTCGGTGATTTGAAAATAGGAATTTAGTTTTGCGTTATGTTCAAAAATGTGAGTTAATGTTCTAAGCGCAATGTCGCTGTTTGTTGTTACATTAATGTATTTAGCATCCTGAATTCTTGAAAAATAAATAGAATTAAAAAGAAAATATTATGGATATTAGTATTGATATTTCAAAATTTTAAATATGTATAAGAAATTGGAAAGAAAAGCCAAAATGTCAGGGTCCTATAAGCCCTTTTTACTAATGCTTGAGGTTTTGAACTGCTATGTGCCCTCTATCAATCGGTCTTGAATTTTATGTCTCAGAGCCAAGCAATCTTTAGTATTGTGGCCCAGTGATTTCCCATGGTATTTACACTGTTTGGAGGGATCATGAAAAGGAGGAAGGGGTGGTGCCGACTTCCAATTAGGCAGCAATTGAATTAGATCTACTTTACGAAGTTGTTAATATGCTTTAGTCCAACTATATGGCAAATCAATGAAGATTTTTTGGTTATGCCTAAGGTTGGTTGTCTATTTTTTGCTTTTGAGACACATATTACTGAGCTAAAGAAAAGAATGGTGCTGAAGATGTTAAAGACAACACTACAGCTATTTTTACTTCTTTTTCAATCTCTATCTTAGAATAAGGATCAATCAATCAACCAGACTAAATGCCTTGTTCTATCATCTCCCCTTGAATGATGAGCTCGAAAAAAGAACAAATTAGTTTTGAAACTTTCGATCAAAGTACAGTACTTAGAGTGTCTGCATAAAGATCCTAGTGAATTCTATGTTAATTAAAGAATAATCAACTTGAGATGCACTTTCACACCACCTTAAAACATAGGCATGGAAAGTCTCAAAGTCTAACTTTTTCATGCTCATAAGGGAGCATGTATCAATGAACCGCTCACTATTATGTTTGTATTATTTCAAAAAGGTAGTAGTTAGAGTTTCCCAGCTCTTATCCAGGTCGTGTCTACGCGTCAATACCATTGGAGTGTTGACTCGATAAATCTTTGGTGAAAAAGCTACATCATGAGAGGGCGATTATCATTATAACCATAGAAGGCACCAATGTAGAGCCTTAGATGAGTAATGGGGTCCTCTATACACTTTACTTAGGGAATTTTGGCATCCTAAACTTATGAGGTAACATTTTTTGCGTGGAAGTACAAGTTCGGGAAATTAGTATTCTCGTGGAAAGTAGTGTCAGCGTAATTTTTCAAAACCTTTTTAATGCTTTTAAGCTTCTGGGCCAAGACAAGTTCTATTATTGAAGGAGGAAAAGATTGGGATGATTGTGTTAGATGGAATGATGGTTGTTGTTATAAAAAACTATTGGGTTGGAATTGTGGAGGTCGAGAAATTAGAAAATAGCCATATGAGGCATACTAAAGTTGGCTACTTGATGAGTGTGGTTTTGAAAGTTTGATGGAAGAACTGCCATTCCTGTAATGATAGCTGGTAGGGTCCTAAGGAAGGATGGGACAAATATAGTTGAAAGACCACTATCTGTAGAGGTAGTCACGGTCAAAAAGATGTTAGAAGTGGTATTAGAGGTGAAATAAGTATTGAACGCTGGAACTGGTCGTAGTTGACTCATACCTTATGATATAGCTGTGATTAGTGCTTGAGTTCTAACAATGTTGAGTGCTTCAAATGAAGATGTTATGTCTTTTATTTTGGACTTGGTATTGAAAGAAGAATGTTAAGCGGAGCGAATGGTAGTGATCGTGTCTCTTATGAAAGTGAAAGTTTAAAAAAATTATTTTGATTGAAATTTTGTTTAATTTTATTTCTGAGATTATCCTCACTAGCGGGGGAAACAATGATGATGTGACTTGAACGAATACAAAGAGATTTTCACTAGAATCCTCGTTTTATTCCTTTGTCCCATTCAAATTTGTCATTACAAAAGATATTACAAATAAATGAATCGAAATTAGTATTCACTTTATAACATGTAGTGAATACTTTTACATCAAGAATAAAATAAAAACTCCATCTAGTCTTTGAGTCTCGGATCTTTTGCTCTTGATCTTTAATTGTCTAGTTGGGCAGAACTTCCTCTTTAGTTGAATGGGTGCCCCTTGTTGACCCAATTACGTTTTTTTCTTTGTATATTCTAGTTCAAATCTATAAGAATTTTGATAGAGTTTCAAGTTGAAACTTTGATAATTTCTAATGTGAAGTTTTTTCGAAAATCCTGCCTTAAATCCAGTAGAGTTTCAGGTTGAAACTTTTGTAGATTTTTAGTATGGTTTTGATAAAATTACAAATCTGGACCGAAATATGAAGAAGCTTTAAAGTAGGATTTCTATCCCAAATTTGGCAGAACTATGACTTGATTTGAAGATGAAATTTCTGCAGAATGTTTCTTGAGATTTCTGCTTAGGTTTAGAGATTCTACCAAATCTCTAACTTAAATCCAGTAGAGTTTTATGTCGAAACTTTTGATAGTTTTGAGGTAAGATTTGATAAAATCTAGGTTCTGAATTAGGATATGCATTAATTTTGACTTAGTGGGTAAATGCAGGAGAAACTTGGACTTAAATGACAATCTTTTTGTTTACAAAGGGTGAACCTTAGGGATTCACTGTGCATAAATGAATGGTGTACTTAGGACATGGTCTCTTAGACAAGAATAGGTAGGTTTTATTGCTATGCATAGACAACAATGTGTTGTCTCTTCTATTGTGTATAGATGAATATATATTGAATGCAATCACAGGGAACAAAGAGGGCTAGTACCATTCTCTTCAGTGTTCTTGTGAAAAATTGGGTTCTATGAGGCTCTAGCTTATGGCTTGACTTAATGCATCCTAGAAAGGTTAACAACTACCAGTTCTTCAAACCTCCAGTTTTTCAAGGAAAACCTTCCCTAGTTGATGATCCAACCAAGAAGAGGTTTGGTACTCTTCTTAGGTGAAATCACATCCTAGAGAGACCTACTAACCTCCTTCAACTAACTACAGGGTAAAAATGAGTTATGCAAAATATGGTCAATGATGTGCACTGTTTGATTTAGGAGAGATGGGTTTAGGATAGATAGGGAAAGTAGTTTGCCCTGTTTATTTACGCACCCAGCAAAACAAATCATGATGTATACATACATGCAGTTTATTTGCAGTTCAATAGGATAGTTATGCACAGTATAAATGAAACAATAAAATGCATACATTACAATAGTCCCCAGTAGAGTAGCCAACTGTCACAATCAGATCCATGCACTGAGGTCGACGAGCATGGGCGTGAGTGTTTATTATGACATTATGTGTCTGAGATCACCCAAATGTGAAAATTTATTTTTTGTTTTGAAATGCGGACTTGATTACAGAGACTAGAAGTCAACACCTGACACTTTCAAATTGTGTGTGTCAAGAAACTTGAGTTTTAATGAAGTTAAAAAGTGTTTGTATTGGTGTTTTTGAAATAGTGATAAATAGCCCTTTTTTAACTCTCGAATAGTCTATACAATCAGAGAAAGTCGAACTGGGGGTTCGGCTACACACAAACACCATTATGGCTACATACCTAGGGATATCGAGGTTCCTTTTCCACTTTTTATAGTTATGATCTCACAATATAGTACTCCGTTTTTTGATGATCATTGCAAACAAACCTAAATCCAAATTATGTATGAGATGTGAGGCAGTTGAGCCTTGCTCATGTGTGCAAGTGTAGTGTAATGTCTGCCTATATAGCAGTGATGCACCCTAGGGGGCTATATATGTTGGTTTTCAATCTAAATGAAAGTTAAAGAGTAAGGTGTGTGGACTTATATAATCCTTATAAAAGAGTGCATGTTAAGAATATTGTGTCTACTGGAAGATGGTCTTTGAAGACCGGGATGACTGAACTCATGCATTGAATACAAGCTGCTTAAGTACCCCACCAAAAGATCAAGTCATTCATAGCTTAGACCTAAGGTGATCGAAGCTAAGTGTTGATGAGATGTGAACTACCATGTAAATGCAAAAGCTAGCTTTGAGTCTAAGTTGGTGCCTTATGTAGATAATGGCCTATGAAGACTGTGGAGACTGCGCTCAAGCTATCTACTCAAGCTATCTACGTACCTTTCTAAGGGATATGGTCGATGTAGCTCTAGGATAGTGCCTAGTGTGGATGTGATGTGCAAATAGATGTGATAAGGCGACCAATAGGGTCAGTGTTGTACACAGGATTTGTGTAAAAGAGTTTTGCTCCTGAAATGGAATATAAAGAGTCTTAGCTCTACTAGGGAAAAGACATTTAGCGCTCAGTGTATAACTGAGAAATGGCTAACTAGAGAGAAGAACCTAGGGCAAGGATCCTAGTTCTAAGGTAGCGCCGTACACTGAGGTGCCCAGACTTGAGCCTTCTACTCGAGCTGCCTACATACCCTGTTTAAGGGATCAAGTCTACGTAGCTCTAAACATAGCTATGGGAAAGAGCCTAGCTTTAGGGGTGTGCCTAGCACCTACAAGTGAATGTTTATGTTTAGGAAAGGATCTTAGCTCAGATCGAGAGATCAGTTTGTGAGGATGATGATCTAGTCTATGTAAAAGGACTGGGGGTCTAATGTGAAGTGAGTGATTATCTACCAATTGGGGAAGGAATTCAATTCAAATCGAGAGCTTACTTCTTAATGATGGTACCCTAGCCTATGTGAAGGGCCTAGAGGCCTAAGGTGATGAGAAGGAATGTCCACCATTTAGGAAAACAACTCAGCTCAATTCAAGACCTCAGTTCCTGGTGATGGTAATTCAGTTTATGTTAAAGGTCTAGGGGCCTACAGTGATGAGAGTAATGCAATTGATAACATTAGGTATACTATGGACATATTGGATGTGATGATAATATGGATGACAATTCAAGGATGCATGTCAGATATATTTAAGTGAAGTCATGACTTAGAAACCAATGACTTAACCAATCCTAAGACATTCATGCTTTCTAAAGCCTCGCTCATTCATGGTGACTCTATATCAACCCTAGTGGGTGTGTGCTTACATGTTCGAATATGTTCTAGCATGTTAAGGCATATGCAAGTATGTCAAAATATTATGTATGGCATCTCAAAGTATTTGCCAACACGGTAAATAATGTGCTAGCACGTTATACTATGATGGGGGATGATGAATGAGCATGGTAAGGCATAGCATGATCACGACACAGTACAACAAGGCAATATGACATGTGAGCATGGTGTATGATGACAATAACATGGTCTAACATAATAGAGATGGTATGACATGGCAAATATGATGTTAGCCATGGCCTAGCAAGATACTATGATGATATGGATAGCATGGCATGACAAACATAGTATTGTCGCATGGTATGGCATGATAGAATAATGTTATGGCATGGTATGGTATGTTAGAATGATGTTTACATGTCATTCGTATGATATTTGAATTTTACAAAATTTATCTCGGGTATATCTGATCAATATCATACATCAAGCATAACCCGGTTTTGAGTTATGATCTAGATACCTTTCATTGATAAAGATTTTATTTACATAGTTAAAACTATTCTATTCTAATTATGTAATTAAAATTGAATTGAAAGGGAGCTCAGTTAGAAAAAGAAGAGAGGGAGAGTGGCGGTTAAGAGATGAGAAAAATGGAAGGGAAGACCCCCTAGTTATAGAATTTTTTGGTGTCAAAAAGTTATATTAGGTTAATCCAATAAGTTTACACCAACCTAAAAAATAAAAAAAGTTTCAAACGATAATGAAACCAAAACATTTTGTAAACAAGATTTACAAGCTTATTTGCTAATCAAAGTGGACAAAAAGGTTTGAATTTGAGGTTAGTAAACTAGTTTGTATAACCTAACAATCAAACAAGTTTAAAATGATTAAAAGAATTCAAAATGTTTTGATAAACAAGTTTTCTAAGCTTATTTGTTAAAAAAAAAATCCAAACTAACTTAAATAACAAGTTAGGCAAACAAATTTGCAAAACAGAGTAAGAAAACAAGTTTGAATAACTATTTAAACAAAAAAGTTTGTGAAAGAGGGATAACAAACAAGCTTGAATAACAAAATATATAAAAAAATTCAAAAAATTACTTGAAGGAAAACTATATTCCTTCAAGGCCAAACAAGTAGGCCGTTTGGCCAAAATCCCTAGCTCAGGCCATGTTTAGCAAAGTTTAGGATTTACTTATAAAGGTTTGGACAATT
Source organism: Sideroxylon spinosum (assembly GCA_003260245.2). Classification (NCBI taxonomy): domain Eukaryota; kingdom Viridiplantae; phylum Streptophyta; class Magnoliopsida; order Ericales; family Sapotaceae; genus Sideroxylon; species Sideroxylon spinosum. The sequence goes on from QLOD02172594.1 coordinate 10,252, forward strand.
CTATGATTTTTCATACAGTTTTTAGGAGCTATTGAGACATCCCAAGCACTTTTTGGAGTGATTTAGACCAAATAGGTTAAAACCAGGCTCAATTTAAAATTTCTAAGGTCAAGTTATATTCATTTAAAAATTGTTGCTCCGAAACGAGCTAAAACGGAGAACAGATTAGCCAATTCCTTAGCTTAACCCCTAGAGGCTTCAGCAGGCTAACTTGTCCCACCATTTTTAGGTACAAGGAATTCAAAAATACCATCGATAGGACTAAGATATTTCTAAGGATCTATAAAATACAAAATAAAATTTGAGCCAAGGGTTTGGATGGACAACCTAAGGTTTGATTTGGCCAGGCCTAGTTATGCCATTAGCTTGGGGTATGAAACCTCGATATTCTTGTGCAAATTGAAGGCATTCTAACTTCATCTGGATGCTCAACTGTGTTTGGGACGCCAGTAGCTTCCTTCTTACCTGTACGAGCTATTTTAAGTCAGTGGAGCCTGGATGACATTTGGAGTGGCTTTTTAGATGTTATGTGATTTGCTCTATGTCCTGCAACTTGTCCTGGGAATTCATGTGTATTTTTATACCTTTCTATCTTGATCTGGGCATTCCAGCTGATGCCGTCTTCGGGTGCATCAATAAAGGCCATTCTGGACTTCTGGATTGAATTGACCCTTGATTATGGATTTCAGCTCCTTTGTGAATGCTTAACTTATTTGTTTGATGTCTTGGATATGTCTGTGTAGTCTGGTATCCTTCAGCCTTGATCTGAGTCTTTCGCTTGACTTCTCTCTAGCTCTAGGGGTAAAACCAGCATTTTGCTCATGGTTCGCATTCTGTTGATTCATGCTTTGACTCATCCGACAGTTAAGAAAACTTAATCAATAGAGCACCATTCAAGTAAAAATATTAAATAATGTAATTATTAAATGAGGGGGTAAAATTGGATGTTAACAATTAAAGCTCTACCTAGAGCTAAAAAGGTTTTGAACTTCCTTTCAATCAAATTTCATCATACGTTATTTTTTATGCCAACTTTTATTATTATATGCTATAGCATAATAATTATGTAAAATGATAAAAGTTAAAAAATAATTAATTAATTAATTAAAAATATGTTTATAACTTTTTGCTTTTAGTTTTTCTTTTTCTTTTTTTTTTTTCTCCAATCATTGTTTCTCCCATCATTGGAAAGATGGATATAGAAATGTTTCATATGTGCAATTAAAAAATATTTAAAATAATAATTAAAAAATCAATTTTACGACTTCTTCTACAGTTACGTTTTCAAAATATTTAAACTTTTATCAACTTATTCAAAATCAGTGTAGACAACAAAATGTTCAATAACACAAGTATAAATTGCAGTGGTCTTATTATAAATGCTATGTCCAAGAAATGAAGATTAAACCAATCAATTTAAAAGATTTTTTTTCCATAAAAATATATTTTAATTACATATTGAAAGCAAGATGAGAATGACTTTTTAACGGTTAAAACATTTTGAATTTCT
>QLOD02172618.1:0-11758 GCA_003260245.2 Sideroxylon spinosum
ATTAACATTCAAATTCTTTCCAACTCAAGCCAATCCATTTTTTGTCACATCACTCACCAATCATTATCTATAAATTTATTTACTGCTTTTGTTCATGCCTCTAATGACAGGAAATCTAGAGAAATTCTACAGAATGAGTTGCAAGCCAACTATGCCATGATTGATAACTCTAACTCTTAGATCATTTTGGAAGACTTCAATGTGGTAAAAGCAGAACATGAGAGGAAAGGATGCAAGGGGATTGACAAACTTGCTATCCGAGAGTTCAATGATTGCCTTGAAGCCATTGAAGTTTTTCTTTTTTTTTTCAAAGGTAAATAAATATGTAATAAATAAAAGAGTTTTTGTACAGATACTCAGGGGCATACCCCCGGCCAAAAATAATCAAACCAAGCCCTTAAGATCTAACAACGAGAGAACAAGCTAACAAAATATAATAAATCAATCTCCAAAGGTTTAAGTGCGAAGAACAGAGGATGGAAGAGACCAAACACGCATTACCTGCTTATTAATATCAGACTTAGGAAAAGGTTTACAAGATAGTAGCCGAGTACGAATCACTATTTCCACTTGCCGAATCAAAGTAAGCTCATCCGACGTAGAATGTTGAAATAACCTTGAATTCCTTTCTTTCCATATGAAGTAAATCATAGAAGAAAGACTCAATTTTCCAAGCAGATGAAGCAAAGAATCATCAGAAATGTGCACAGAACTCCAGTGAATGATATCATCCCAGCTAGAAGCCAAACACTGAAGTCCCAACTTGCTTAAGAAATGATACAATAAACGGCTAGTGTAAGGGCACTGAAAGAATAAGTGAGTATGGCTTTCTAGAGAATCTCCACAAAGAAGATAAGAAGTAGAGTGACCAATCCCAGCCGCAAAAAGCCGATCACGAGTTGACAACTTATGGTAAAATGCCAACCATGAGATAAAAGAATATCAGGGAACATGGTATTTAAACCAAACAATGCAATGCCAGTCAACTATATCATGTTAAGTACGAATTACCTCCCAAGCAAAACGAACAGAGAACTTCTTATTTGCAGACTTCCAAATGATCTTATCAGGAATAGAACACCTTGGTGGAGGTAGGGAAAGAGTAGCTTCTTTGAGCCCAATAAGATCATTAGAATTTACACCTGGCCATTGCCATCTTCCATTAACAGTAATGTCAGCCACCTTAGCAGATTGGGATAAACCAGAGCCATAGATAACTCGAGCAGAAGAAGAAGAACAAATAGCACCACTAGGCATCCATGGATCAAACCATAAAGAGACTGCTCGTCCATCACCAATCTCATAGGATAAATGGGATTTAACAAGGGGCCGAAGCTGAAGAATTTTATGCCATGACCAAGTGCAGTCCCAAGGGACTTTAGCAATCCAAAATTGGTTCTTTCTGAGAAGATTAGCGCGAACCCAAGCTGCACATATAGAAGTAGAGGAAAGATCACATAAACGCCAAATATATCCAGAAATAGCACTTTATTCCAATCCTTTATCTTTCTTATGCCCAAGCCACCTTTTTTTTTAGGTCGAGATACCAGATCCCATGCCACTTTTGCTCTAGTAGAAGATAAAGAAGTACCCTTCTAAAGAAAGGATCGCAATTTACCTTCAATGTTCTTACTCACCTTGGCAGGAAGAATGAACTGGAAACTCCAATAAGACTGTATGCTGAATAATAGCGATTAGATGAGTTGAAGCCTCCCCGCAAAAGAGAGGAATTTATTAGTCCAGAGCTTCAACTTCCTTAATATATGATTCTCCAAATCAACACAGTCAACAGCTTTAAGTTTTGAGGTAATCAAAGGAACACCCAAATATTTTAGAGGGAGGTTACCCCATCTAAACCCCATAAGAGCTGCATTATGTCCCGAAGTGTATCATCAATTCCCGCAGCAAATATATCACTTTTACTCAAATTAGAAATTAAGCCAGAGTAAGAGGAAAAAACATCCAAGGCATTCTTTAAAATTCCAACCAAATCCAGATCGCCATGACAAAATAGCATAAGGTCATCAGCAAAACAAAGGTGAGTTAAATAAGTTTTGGAGCATCTTCAATGAAACATAAACTCATCAAAACAAAGGTGACCTTTTCTTGCTCTATACTCCAAATGAAGCTTCCTTCCAATTAATTCATAAAGTTCTCCATGAATTCCATAAGTATTCTGGCCTCCAACCGAATGGGAACAAAAGCAAGATCTACATCTCAGGAATGAATCAGCAAAGCAAACAAACATCTTTGCTCCTTGCTCGGCTTCCAACTAGGTGAACTTCCTATCAAGTACTTGGGTGTTCCCCTCATCTCCACGAAGCTTAAGTTTGATGATTGCAAAGAACTTATTGAGAAGATCACCAAAAGGGTTAAGGGTTAGACATCTAAAAACTTATTATATCCTGGTAGATTGATTCTCATTAAATCAATCCTATTTAGCATCCAAATTTATTAGAGCATCCACTTTATCCTACCCAAAAGAGTGGCTAATGAAATAGAATTGACTCTAAGGCGATTCCTATGGTCTGGAGCCGAACTCAAGAATTGGGGAAGTAAGGGTGCTTGGTCTCAAATTTGTAAACCAAAAAATGAAGGGGGACTTGGAATATGAAGTATTGATGAATGGAACAAAGCCTTCATGATGAGACACATATGGGTTCTCTGCTCTAGAAGCCCTTCACCTTGGGTACAATGTGCTTTTAGTGCCACTCCATCTACTTGGACAGCAACCACACATTGGGCTTGTTCTATATTTAGAGGCTCCTCTCTTCTTTCATTCATTGGAAGAGACCCCTTTGCTACTACGGTTTACACATTATAGAGAGAATAGAATTCTCGCTTGCATAGGAGATCACCTTGTAACGAACTAACAATTATAAATCTGATTATGGGCTGAGGTTATTGGACTGCTCTGGTTTTCCTGTAACTCTACCAATTTACGCTTAGTCCAAACATGACGTCTTTCATCTACTCTGATTGATTGAGCATTTGGTTGATGGAATGACTTGTTTCACTAGTTTGATAGTTTGAACTTTTTGGATCGCTTTGCTTAATGTAATTTTCCTGGGGTATGCCCCTGAGTATTTGTACAGTATCTCTTTTATTAATATAGTTTATTTTTACCTTTCAAAAACAAAAATAAAAAAAAATTGAACATGGCTTGTCCTTAGCACTGACTTTATTAAAAATGAATGCAAACTACTACCTTCTTCTCTTTTCATTGGAAACACGGCTACACTTAGCTACATGCAGCAAGCCTTTTAAATCCCTAGGCTACCCCTAGTGGATAAGTGAAGTCTCGCGAGGGTTTATAGTGAATCTACCCATAAAATTCTTAAACTAATAATAATTTCAAAAAATTCTGATTCGAATTCAATATGAAACAGATAGCCAAACCTTGAACTCTTACATAAATTATTTTTCAAATGCACTTCCAACTCATCTAACTTTTCAACCATTTATTTTCAAATACATTAAGTACTATCATCCAATCGACATAATTAACAAACATACGCAAAGATCATGGTTTTGACTTTAACTCTCACTAGGATGTTCACTCTCAAATGAAATCACTCGGAAAGGGTTACTCTTGTGGTTCATGCATGGATATAATATCAAATACGCGCATTGAACCCAAATCAAAAGTGATACGAAAGAATTAAATAGTGAGTGTAGCATAGCTTCATGAAGGAATGTATTAATGCATAAACAAGAAAATTACTATCAATCACATGAAATATATCAATACTCTTATAAGTGTCTTTCACCTAGGCTCCATTAGGTCGTTACTGGTTATAGCTTTGCCAGGTATTTCTTTTTTGATAATTAGCTTGGCCAGGTATTAGTTAGACAAAAAAAGGATAGAAACATCAAAGTGCATGTCTAGGGATTATAATAATGCAATAAAACACTTCCCAACTTTTCACCTTTCAAGTTCTTGAATGCCAAACATTGAAGGTTTACTATCAACACATCTTTTTCTTTTCATAGGACTTATGATAATTAATTCATGAATTGAGAATTTTTCATAAGTGTCCCAAGATATACAATGGTTGGTTTACTTAAATATCTAAGGCTAAAGGGTTATATTTTTGGGTAATTTATTAAATCCTCTACCCTTAATCTAGTAAGTCTTTTGGAAACTAAGGTTAGAAGTCACAATATTGAAAAAACTTGCAAAGCCATCAACCCTTTGTTTTGCCATTTTGGAAACCGTACAAATGACTTGGCTGCAACAATTTCTCCTTTTGTGGGATCCCACCACCATTAACATTCAAATTCTTTCCAACTCAGCCCAATCCTATTTTTGTCACATCACTCACCAATCATTAGCTATAAATTTCTTTGCTGCTTTTGTTTATACCTCTAATGACAGGAAAGCTAGAGAAATTCTATGGAATGAGTTGCAAGCCAACTATGCCATGATTGATAACTCTAACTCTTGGATCATTTTAGGAGACTTCAATGTGGTAAAAGCCGAACATGAGAGGAAATCAGGCAAGGGGATTGACAAACTTGCTGTCCAAGAGTTCAATGATTGCCTTGAAGCCATTGAAGTTACCAATTTAAGATACTTGGGCTGCCGATTCACATGGTGCAACAAATAAGAGGATGGAAGTAGAATTTATTGCAAGCTTGATAGAGCATTGGTGAATGAAAATTGGCTGGCATCCTCCCCTAACTCAGAAGCCTTCTTTCCCACGGCTAACCTATCGATTCACAGCGCCATTCCTGTTAACATCAGGGCCAAGTTCAAAAATGGAAAGAAGCCTTTCAAGTTCTTTAATTTCTGGACTAAGAACAGAGACTTTACTAAATTATTTGAGAAGGTATGGTCTCAGCCCTTGTTAGGTACTCCAATGTACAAGCTCCACTCTAAACTCAAGTCACTTAAAGTAGCACTTGAAGCATTCAATAATGAGCACTACGGTGACCTTCCCAGTAACGTACCTGCAGCAATGGCAAAGCTTGAAGCCATCCAAAAGGAGCTACAATTAAATTCCAATCCCAATCTACTAGCTGAGGAAAAGTTAGCCCTTGAAGACAACATACACCTTGCATTAGCTGAAGAAGCCTTCTACAAGCAAAAAGCAAGAGACAATTCAATCAAACTAGGGGAACAAAACACATCCTATTTCCATAGGAAGGTTAAAAGTCACAGCTCCAGAAATAAAATCCTTTCCATCCCAGACAGCGAAGGTACAAGGCATGAAGAATATGAGGAAGTAAAGTCAGTCATTTTAGAGCACTATAAGAAGCTATTGGGGACTCCATTTAACTATCCATGGGATGCCAAGCAATACGTTTCCACAATCATGCAATCCAACCTCCCTTCGGATTTATCAAACTCACTTGAGGAGATCAGGGGCCCACTATTATCTTTGTCGAGTCACAAAGCCCCTAGTCCGGATGGCCTCACGTCTCGCTTCTTTAAGAAGGCTTGGAATATTGTTGGTCATGACTTCACTGAAGCCATAAGATCATTCTTTACCTTGGGAAAACTGCTGAAAGTGATCTACTCCACCATCATTGCTTTGGTGCCTAAGACTCCCAATCTGAGCATGGTAACTGATTTTAGAGCCATCTCATGTTGTTCAACCATCTACAAGTGCATCTCTAAGATAGTTGCCAATAGACTCAAGAAAATCATGCCCCTCACTATTAGCCCCTCCCAAGCAGCCTTTGTTAAGGGTAGATCCATCTCAGACCAAATTCTCCTTATACAAGAATTGGTGGGGAACTACCATAGAAGTAACTTGTCACCTAGAAGTGTTCTAAAGATTGATTTAATGAAGGCCTTTGACTTGGTTTCGTGGAACTTCTTGCTTGTTGACACCCTACATACCCTCAATCTTCCAATCGATTTATACAATGGGTTGAAGCTTGAATTACTTCTCCTCACTACTCTATATCACTAAATGGAGCTCTTGAAGGCTGCTTCCCGAGTGCAAGGGGCTTCGGCAAGGTGATCCCCTATCCCCCAACCTCTTCCGCATTGCCATTGAATTCTTTTCAAGACTCTTCAACAAATTGGTGTAAGAAGGTGAGTTTACTTATCATCCGAAATGCATGAGCCCACCTATACATCACATTTGCTTTGTAGATGACCTTATCTTGCTCTGTACTCCACATGAAGCTTCCTTCCAATTAATTCATAAAGCTCTCCATAAATTCCACGAGTATTTTGGCCTCCAACCGAATGGGAACAAATGCAAGATCTACATCTCGGGAATGAATCAGCAAGGCAGAAAACATCTTTACTCCTTGCTCGGCTTCCAATTAGGTGAACTTCTTGTCAAGTACTTGGGTGTTCCTCTCATCTCCACGAAGCTTAAGGTTGATGATTGCAAAGAACTTGTTGAGAAGATCACCAAAAGGGTTAAGGGTTGGACATCTAAACACTTATCATAAACTGGTAAAATGATTCTCATTAAATCAATCCTATTTAGAATCCAAATTTATTGGAGCATCCATTTATCCTACCCAAAAGAGTGGCGAATGAAATAGACTTGACTCTAAGGCGATTCCTATGGTATGGAGCCGAACTCAAGAAGTGGGGAAGCAAAGTTGTTGGTCTCAAATTTCTAAACCAAAAAATGAAGGGGGACTTGGCATACGAAGTATTGATGAAAGGAACAAAGCCTCCATGATGAGACACATATGGGTTCTCTGCTCTAGAAGCCCTTCACCTTGGGTACGATGTGCTTTTAGTGCCACTCCATCTACTTGGACAACAACCATACATTAGGCTTGTTCTACATTTAGAGGCTCCTCTCTTCTTTCATTCATTGGAAGCGACCCCTTTGCTACTACGGTTTACACATTATAGAGGGAATAAAATTCTCGCTTGCATAAGAGATCACCTCGGAACGAACTAACATTGATAAATCTAATTATGGGCTTGGTCAGGCTGAGGTTATCAGACTGCTCTGGTTTTCCTTGCAACTCTACCAATTTATGCTTGGTCCAAACATGGCATCTTTCTTCTACTTTGATTGATTGAGCATTTGGTTAATGGAATGACTTGTTTACTAGTTTGATAGTTTGAACTTTTTGGATCACTTTGCTTAATGTAATTTTCTTGGGGTTTGCCCCTGAGTATTTGTATAGTATCTCTTCTATTAATATAGTTTATTTTTACCTTTAAAAAAAAAAAAACTTGAACATTCCTAGTCCTTAGCAATGACTTTATTAAAAATGAATGCAAACTACTACCTAGTTCTCTTTTCAATGGAAACACGGCTACACTTAGCTACATGCAGCAAGCCTTTGAAACCACTAGGTTACCCCTAGTGGACGAGTGAAGTCTCGCGAGGGTTTACAACGAATCTACCCATAAAATTCTTAAACTAATAATAATTCCAAAAACTTCTGATTCGAATTCAATATGAAACAAATAGCCAAACTTTGAACTCTTGCATAAATTATTTTTCAAATGCACTTCCAACTCATCTAACTTTTCGACCATTACTATCATCCAATCAACATAATTAACAAATATACACAAAGATCATGGTTTTTTGACTTCAACTCTCACTAAGATGTTAACTCTCAAATGAAATCACTCGAAAAGGGTTACTCTCGTGGTTCATGCATGGATATAACATCAAATAGGTGCATTGAACCCAAATCAAAAGTGACATGAAAGAATTAAATAGTGAGTGTAGCATAGCTTCATGAAGGAATGTATTAATGCATAAGCAAGAAAATTACTATCAATCATATGAAACATCTCAATGCTCTTATAAGTGTCTTTCACCTAGACTCCATTAGGTTGTTACTGGGTTATAGCTTTGCCAGCTATTTCTTTTTTGATAATTAGCTTGGCCAGGTATTAGTTAGATAAACAAAGGATAGGAACATCAAAGTGCATGTCTAGGGATTATAATAATGCACTAAAACACTTCCCAACTTTTCACCTTTCAAGTCCTTGAATGCCAAACATTGAAGCTTTACTATCAACACACCTTTTTTTTCATAGGACTAATGATAATTAATTCATGAATTACGAATTTTGCATAAGTGTCCCAACACATACAACGGTTGGTTTACTTATATATCTAAGGTTAAAGGGTTATATTTTTTGCTAATTTATTAAACCCTCCACCCGTAATCTGGTTAGTCTTTTGGAAACTAAGGTTAGAAGTCACAGTATTGAAAAAACTTACAAGGCCATCAACCCTTCGTTTTTCCATTTTGGAAACCATACAAATGACTTGGCTGCAAGAATTTCTCCTTTTGTGGGATCCCACCACCATTAACATTCAAATTCTTTCCAACTCAACCCATTCTATTTTTTATCACATCACTCACCAATCATTATCTATAAATTTCTTTGCTGCTTTTGTTTATGCCTCTAATGACAGGAAAGCTAGAGAAATTCTATTGAATGAGTTGGAAGCCAACTATACCATGATTGATAACTCTAACTCTTGGATCATTTTGGGAGACTTCAATGTGGTAAAAGTAGAACATGAGAGGAAAGGAGGCAAGGGGATTGACAAACTTGCTGTCCAAGAGTTCAATGATAGCCTTGAAGCCATTGAAGTTACCGATTTAAGATACTTGGGCTATCTATTCACATGGTGTAAAAAACAACAGGATGGAAGTAGAATTTATAGCAAGCTTGATAGGGCATTGGTGAATGAAAATTGGCTTACGTCCTTCTCTAACTTAGAAGCCTTCTTTCCCATGGCCAACAATCGGATCACGACCCCATTCTTGTTAACATCAGGGCCAAGTTCAAAAATGGAGGGAAGCCTTTCAAGTTCTTCAATTTCTAGACTAAGGACAGAGACTTTACTAAATCAGTTGAGAAGGTATGGTCACGGCCCATGTTAGGTACTCCAATGTACAAGCTCTACTCTAAACTCAAGTCACTTAAAGTAGCACTTAAAACATTCCGTAATGAGCACCATGGTGACCTTCCCAATAAAGTAGCTGCAGCAAAGACAAAGCTTGAAGCCATCCAAAAGGAGCTACAATTAAATTTCAATCCCAATCTGCTAGCCGAGGAAAAGTTAGCCCTTGAAGACTACATACACCTTGCATTAGCTGAAGAAGCCTTCTACAAACAAAAAGCAAGAGACAATTAAATGAAATTAGGGGATCAAAACAAATCCTATTTCCATAGGAAGGTTAGAAGTCACTGCTCCAGAAATAAAATCCTTTCCATCTAAGATTGCCAAGGTAGAAGGCATGAAGAATATGAGGAAGTAAAGTTAGCCTTTTTAGAGCACTACAAGAAGCTATTGGGGACTCCATTTAACTATCCACAGGATGCCAAGTAATATGTTTCCACAATCATGCAATATATTGCACAATCATGCAATCCAACCTCCCTTTGGATTTATCAAACTCACTTGATTAGGAGACATCAGATGAGGAGATCATGAGCACACTATTCTCTTTACCGAGTCACACAGCCCCTGATCCGGATGGCTTCACGTCTCACTTCTTTAAGAAGGCTTGGGATATTTTTGGTCATGACTTCATTGAAGCCATAAGATCATTCTTTAGCTCGGGAAAACTGCTGTAAGTGATCAACTCCACCATCATTGTTTTGGTGCCTAAGACTCCCAATCCAAGCATGGTAACTGATTTTAGACCCATCTCATGTTGTTCGACCATCTACATGTGCATCTCCAAGATACTTGCTAATAGACTCAAGCAAATCACGGCCCCCATTATTAGCCCCGCCCAAGCATCCTTTGTTAAGGGTAGATCCATCTCAGACCAAATTCTCCCTATACAAGAATAGGTGAGGAACTACCATTGAAGTAACTTATCACCTAGAAGTGCTCTAAAGATTGATTTGATGAAGGCCTTTGACTCGGTTTCGTAGAACTTCTTGCTTGTTGACATCCTACATATCCTCAATCTTCCAATCAGATTTATACAATGGGTTGAAGCTTGCATTACCTCTCCTCATTACTCTATATCACTAAATGGAGCTCTTGGAGGCTACTTCCCGGGTGCTAAGGGGCTTCGGCAAGGTGATCCCCTATCCCCTAACCTATTCCTCATTTTCATTGAATTCTTTTCTAGACTCTTCAACAAATTGGTGGAAGAAGGTGAGTTTACTTATCATTCGAAATGCATGAGCCCACCTATACACCAAATTTTCTTTACCGATGACCTGTTCTTGCTCTGTACTCCAAACGAAGCTTCCTTCCACTTAATTCATAAAGCTCTCCATGAATTCCACAAGTATTCTGGCATCCAACCGAATGGGAACAAAAGCAAGATCTACATCTCGGAATGAATCAGCCAAGCAAACAACATCTTTGCTCCTTGCTCGACTTCCAATTAGGTGAACTTCTTGTCAAGTACTTGGGTGTTCCCCTCATTTTCACGAGGCTTAAGTTTGATGATTGCAAAGAACTTATTGAGAAGATCGCCAAATGGGTTAAGGGTTGGGCATCTAAAAACTTATCATATGCTGGTAGATTGATTCTCATTAAATCAATCCTATTTAGCATCCAAATTTATTGGAGCATCCACTTTATCCTACCCAAAAAAGTGGCTAATTGACCGACCCTAAAATGTGTTAAAGGTTCTACCTCTCAAGTGCAAGAGGGCAATCGTAGTCTTAAACTCAGTGAGAATCGAGGTCATCTCCGCAGGGAGCCTATGCTATTTAATTTTTAGGTTACGAATGGATTTGAGGGTAAATGTAAAAGAGGTTTTTGTATTCAGTTTCACTAAATCTTAGGGTTTAACAGAAATAAAATAAATAAAATAAGTGAAATTAAAACTAAGAATTAAATTACTGTTGAAATAAATTTAACAATTCAATTAAACGTCTATTTCTTTTAATTTCAGAATAACTTGGAGGATAATTTAATTTAAGTAAATTACTACGATATTTAAAATCGATTAATCAAATTAATGAAGAAGAAGTTCTTGATTCAACTTGCAAGTTAGGGTAGTTCACTACTTTACTCTGGGATATTTATTTTCAAACTTGAAATTCTATTTTGTTCAAAAATTATTAAGAACATTTGAATCAAAAACCAGTACCAGTGATTTCAAGCGAATATGGTTAAACACTTTTGTTTTCGAAAGCTTTTCAAACAAACGAACTCAAAGTTTTACTCGAAACCTATTTATACTCTTATTCAAAAATATGTAGAAAGTTAAAATCGAAAACCCATACCAGTGTTTTCAAACAAAGTGGTTAATGATTTCCGTTTTTGAATGGTTTTGAAATAAGGTAAAATAGATTTAAAAACAGTAGATCTCTATGCATGTGCTTTCGAAACCCATGCGAAAGATCTACGTAGATCCCAGAGTATTTTCATGAACTACCCGTTCTTGATTCGTTGAATCAAGAACTAGGGTTTCTACGCAAACATTGTTTTGAATGAAAGGAAAGCAAAAAAAATATAAGCCATCATGCGATCTAGCAATTGAAATCTAAAGATCATATATTAACAGATTAAAACGAAAGAAACTTACACCGAAATCAACTTTGACAAAGCGTATGTAAAAAGAAGCGTAGCAAAGAAAAAGAACACGTCGTATGAATCCATAAAGCTCTCAAAAACTAATCTCAAAACTCTCTTAAAATGGTTTCTCAAGCAAAAACTATGAAAAGAATGAAAATCTATCTCTCTAGGTTCAGCCGTCCCTTACATAAATATAGAGGTTAAGTAAAAACCCTAAAATTGGATAAACTGTGTTAGGGACAAAATTGTAAAGTTGGCAAATCCATAGTCAAAACAGAGTTCTGTAATGTTTAGACTTAGTGTAG
>QLOD02172627.1:0-11757 GCA_003260245.2 Sideroxylon spinosum
ATAACGACCCTAGGTCTCCAAGTAGTCTTCCGCTATGCTATCTACATCTTCCAAGGATGTAAATATTTTTCAAGGGCTTCATCTTATTATAAGCTTACCAGAAACATATTATAATAAGAAAACGAAGTTACGTAACGAAAGTTGTGTTCGATTTAAAATTAATGACTATGTAGGCATATCGACGACCCCAGGTCTCAAGGTAGCCTTCCGTTGTGCTATGTAAATCCCTCAATGGTGTAATAATTTTCGAGGCCTTTGTTTAATTACAAGCTTTCCAAAAACATATTATAATAATAAAACGGAGTCATGTATCAAAAGTTATGGCCGATTTAAAATTTAACGACCGCGAGGGCAAAACGACAACCTTATGTCTCCAAGTGGTCTTCTACTATGCTATCTACTTGACCCAATAACATAATAATTTTCCAAGGCCTTCGTCTCATTACAAGGTTAATAGAAACATAATATAATAAGAAAATAGATTTACATATCGGATGTTATGGCCGACTTAAGATTTAACGATCGCGCGGGCATAACAACAACCTTAGGTCTCCAAATAATCTTCTGCTACGCTATCTTCATCGCCCAATGATGTAATAATTTTCCAGGGCCTTTATCTCATTATAAGATTTCTAAAAACATATTGTGATAAGAAAACAGCGTTACGTAGCAAAAGTTAAGGATGATTTAAGATTTAATGACCGCGCGTCCATAACGACGACCCTAGGTCTCCAAGTAGTCTTCCGCTATGCTATCTACTTGACCCAATGACATAATAATTTTTCAAGGCCTTTGTCTCATTATAAGGTTTCTAGAAACATAATATAATAAAAAACGGAGTTACGTATCAAAAGTTACGGCCGATTTAAGATTTAACGACCGTGCGGGCATAACAATAACCTTAGGTCTCCAAGTAATCTTCTGCTACGCTATCTTCATCGCCCAATGATGTAATAATTTTCCAGGACCTTTGTCTCATTACAAGATTTCCAGAAACATATTATGATAAGAAAACGGCGTTACGTAGCAAAAGTTAAGGCCGATTTAAGATTTAATGACCGCGCGGCCATAACGACAACCCTATGTCTCCAAATAGTCTTCCGCTATGCTATCTACTTCACCCATTGACATCATAATTTTCCAAGGCCTTCGTCTCATTACAAACTTTATAGAAACATGTTATAATAAGATATCGGAGTTACGTAGCAAACTTATTGCCGATTTAAGATTTAATGATCGCGCGGGCATATCATCAACACCAGGTCTCCAAGTTGTCTTCCTAAGTTGTTTTCATCACTCAATGGTATATTAACTTTTCAGAGCCTTCTTCTATAACAAACTTACCAGAAACATATTATAATAAGAAAAAGGAGTTACGTAACAAAAGTTATGGCCGATTTAAGATTTAACGACCGCACGGGCATAACGTCAACCCCAGGTCTCCAAGTTATCTTGCGAAATGCTGTTTTCAGCACCCAATGATGTAACAATTATCCAGGACCTTCATCTCATTACAAGATTTTTAGAAACATGTTATACTAAGAAATAGACTAATAAAGCAAAAGTTATGGCCGATTTAAGATTTAGCGGTCACGCAGGCATAACGACCTTAGGTCTCTAAGTAGTCTTCTGCTATGCTATCTACATCTTCCAAGGATGTAAATATTTTTCAAGGGCCTTCATCTTATTACAAGCTTACCAGAAACATATTATAATAAGAAAATGAAGTTACGTAACGAAAGTTGTGTCCGATTTAAAATTTAACGACTATGCGGGTATAACGGTGACCCCAGGTTTCCATGTAGCCTTCTGTTGTGCTATGTAAATCCCTCAACAGTGTAATAATTTTTGAGAGCCTTCATTTCATTACAAGCTTTCTAGAAACATATTATAATAAGAAAACGGAGTTATGTATCAAAAGTTATGGCCGATTTAAAATTTAACGACCGCGTGTGCATAATGACGACCCTAGGTCTCCAAGTAGTGTTCTGCTATGCTATCTACTTCACGCAATTAAAAAATAATTTTCCAAGTCCTTCATCTCATTACAAGGTTTATAGAAACATAATATAATAAGAAAATAGATTTATGCATCAGATGTTATGGTCGATTGAAGATTTAACGACTACGCGGGCATAACGACAACCTTAGGTCTCCAAGTAATCTTTTGCTACGCTATCTTCATCACCCAATGATGTAATAATTTTTCAAGGCCTTTGTCTCATTAAAAAATTTCCAAAAACATATTATGATAAGAAAACGGCATTATGTAGCAAAAGTTATAATCGATTTAAGATTTAATGACCCCACGGCCACGATGATCCTAGGTCTCCAAGTAGTCTTCCGCTATGCTATCTACTTCATCCAAAGACATAAAAATTTTCCAAGGCCTTCGTCTCATAACAAATTTTACAGAAACATGTTATAAAAAGAGAACGGAGTTACGCAGCAAAACTTATTGCCGATTTAAGATTTAACGATCGTGCGGGCATATCATCAACACCGAGTCTCCAAGTAGTTTTCCACTATATTGTTTTCGTCACCCAATGATGTAATAATTTTTCAAGGCCTTCTTCTTATAACAAACTTACCAGAAACATGTTATAATAAAAAAAAGGAGTTGCGTAGCAAAAGTTATGACCCATTTGAAATTTAACAACTGCACGGGATAACGACGCCCCTGGGGCTCCAAGTAGTCTTATGCTATGCTATCAATATCATTCAATGATGTAATAATTTTCAAGGGCCTTCGTCTCATCGCAAGGTTTCCAGAAACATATCGTAGTAAGGAAACAAAGTTACATACCAAAAGTTATGGCCGATACACGATTTAACGACAGCGCTAGCATAATGGCGACCCTAGGTCTCTAACGGGTCTCTAACGAGTCTTCCGTTGTGCTATTTAAATCACCCAATGGTGTAATAATTTTCCAGTGCCTTTGTCTCGTTACAAGATTTCCAGAAACATATTATAATAAGAAAACAGAGTTATGTATCAAAAGTTATGTTCGATCTAAGATTAAACGATAGCGCGAGAATAATAACGATGTCAGGTGTCCTAGTAGTCTTCCACTGTGCTATCTGCATCACCTAATGGTGTAATAATTTTTTTAGGGCCTTCATCTCATTACAAGCTTTTAAGAAACATATTATAACAAGAAAATGAAGTAACCTATGAAAAGTTATGAACGATTTAAGATTTAACAACCGCGCGGGCATAACGACGACCCTAAGTCTCCAAGTAGTCTTCTGCTATGCTATCTACTTCACCTAATGACATAATAATTTTCCAAGGCCTTCGTCTCAATACAAGCTTTACAGAAGCATGTTACAATAAGAAGATGGAGTTACGCAGTAAAAGTTGTTGCTGATTTAAGATTTAACGGCCGCGCGAGCATAACATCGACCCCAGGTCTCCAACTAGTCTTTCGCTACGCTATTTTTTCATCACCCAATGATGTAATAATATTTCAGGGCCTTCTTCTTATAACAAACTTACTAGAAACATATTATAATATGAAAGCAGAGCTACGTAGCAAAAGTTGTGACCCATTTAAAAGTTAACAACTGCACGGGCATAACGATGCCTCTGGAGCTCCAAGTTGTCTTACATTATGCTATCAATGTCGTTCAATAATGTAATAATTTTCAAAGGCCTTTGTCTCATCTCAAGGTTTCCAGAAACATATTATAATAAGAAAATGGAGTTACGTAATAAAAGTTATGGCCGGTTTATGATTTAATTACAGCATGAGCATATTGAGGACCCCAGGTCTCCAAGTAGTCTTCCGTTGTGCTATCTAAATCACCCAATGGTGTAATCAGTTTCCAGGGCCTTCGTCTCATTACCAGCTTTCAAGAAACATATTATAATAGGAAAACGGAATTACGTATTAAATGTTATCCCCGTTTTAAGATTTAACGACCACGCGAACATAACGACAACCTTAGCCTCCAAGTAGTCTTCCACTATGCTATCTTAATCACCAAACGATGTAAGAATTTCCCAGTGCCATCATCTCATTATAAGCTTTCCAAAAACATATTATAGTAAGAAAACAGAGTTACGCAGCAAAAATTACGGCTAATTTAAGATTTAACGACCGTGCGGGCATAATGACGACCCCAGGTCCCCATGTAGTCTTTTGCTATACTAAAAACATCACCCAATGATGTAGTAATTTTCCAGGGCCTTCATCTCATTACAAGCTTTCCAGAAACATAATATAACAAGAAAAAGGAGTTACGTAGCAAAAGTTATGGCCGATTTAAGATTTAACGATAGCGCAGGCATAACGACGACCCCAGGTATCTAAATAGTCTTCTGCTGTGCTATCTACATCACCCAATGGCGTAATAATTTTCTGAGGCCTTCATCTCAGTACAAGCTTTCAAGAAACATAATATAATAAGAAAACAGAGTTACATAGCAACAGTTATGGCCGATTTAAGATTTAACGACCGCGCTGGCAGAGCGTCGACCCCAGGTCCCCAAGTAGCCATCCGCTATGCTATTCTCATCACCCAATGATGTAATAATTTTCCAGGGCCTTTGTCATTTTACAACCTCTCCAGAAATATATTAAAATAAGAAAATGGAGTTACGTAGCAAAAGTTATGACTGATTTAAGATTTAACGACCGTGCGGGCGTGACTACGACCCTAGGTCTCCAAGTAGTATTCCGCTATGCAATCACCCAATGATGTAATAATTTTCCAAGGCCTTCCTCTCATTACACGCTTTCCAGAAACATATTATAATAAGAAAACAGAGTTATGTATCAAATTTTACCGTCCATTTAAGATAATGAGTGCGTAGGCGTAACGATGATCCCAGGTCTCTAAGTAGTCTTCCACTATGCTATTTTCATCGCCCAATGATGTAATAATTTTCTAGGGCCTTCGTCTTACTGCAAGCTTACCAAAAACATATTAGAAGAAGAAAACAGAGTTACTTAGCAAAAGTTATGTCCGATTTAAAATTTAACGATTGCGCGGGCATAACGACGCCCCTGGGTATCCAAGTATTTTTATGCTACGCTATCTATATCATTCAATAATGTAACAATTTTTTGAGGGCCTTCATTTCATCTCAAGGTTTTTAGAAACATATTATATTAAGAAAGCGGAGTTACGTAGCAAGTTATGACCGAGTTAAGATTTAACGATGGTGCAGGCATAACGATGACCCCAGGTCTCCAAGTAGTCTTCCGTTGTGCTTTATACATCAACAAATGGTATAATAATTTTCAAGGGCCTTCGTTTCATTACAAGCTTTCCAGAAACATATTATAGTAAGAAAACAGAGTTACGTATCAAAAGTTATGGCCGATTTAAAAGTTAACGTCCAGGCAGGCATAACGACAACCCTAGGTCTCCAGGTAGTCTTCCGCTAAGCTATCTACTTCACCCAATAACATAATAATTTTCCAAGGCCTTCGTCGCATTACAAGATCTAGATAAACGTATTATGATAAGAAAATGGCATTACGTAGCAAAAGTTATGGCCGATTTAATATTTAACGGCTGCGCGGGCGTAACGACGACCTTAGGTCTCCAAGTAGTCTTCCGCTATGCTATCTACATCACCTAGTGATGTAACAATTTTTTGGGGCCTTCGTCTCCTTACAAGCTTTCTGGAAACATAATATAATAAGAAAACGGAGTTACGTAGCAAAAGTTATGGCCGATTTTTTCCAAGTAGTCTTCCGTTATGCTATTCTCATCACCTAATGATGTAATAATTTTCCAGGGCTTCCATCTTTTTACAAGCTCTCCAGAAACATATTAAAATAAGAAAACGGAGTTACCTAGCAAAAGTCATGGACGATTTAAGATTTAACGATCGTGCGGGTGTAACAACGACCCTAGGTATCCAAGTAGTCCTCCGCTATGCAATCTACATCACCTAATGCTGTAATAATTTTCCAAGGCCTTCGTCTTATTACAGGCTTTCCAGAAACATATTATAACAAGAAAACAGACTTATGTAGCAAAAGTTATCACCGATTTAAGATTTCACGAGTGCGCAGGCGTGACGACAACCCAGGTCTCTAAGTAGTCTTCCGCTATGTTGTTTTCATTGCCTAATGATGTAATAATTTTCCAGGGCCTTCGTCTTATTACAAGCTTACCAGAAACATATTAGAAGAAGAAAACGGAGTAACATAGCAAAAATTATGTTTGATTTAAAGTTTAACGACCACGCGGGCATAACGTCGTCCCCAGGTCTCGAAGTTGTCTTTCGATATGCTGTTTTCATCACCCAATGATGTAATAATTCTCCAGGGCCTTCGTCTCATTACAAGTTTTTCAGAAACATGTTACGTTAAGAAAACGGGATAATGTAGCAAAAGTTATGGCCGATTTAAAATTGAACGACCGCGCAGGCATAACGATGACCCTAGGTCTCCAAGTAGTCTTCCGCTACGCTATCTACATCTTCCAATGATGTAATTATTTTCAAGGGATTTCATCTTATTACAAACTTACCAGAAACATATTATAATTAGAAAAGGAAGTTACGTAACGGAAGTTGTGTCCGATTTAAAATTTAACAACTACGCGGGCATAACGACGACCCTAAGTCTCCAAGTAACCTTCCGATGTGCTATGTAAATCCTCCAATGATGTAATAATTTCCGAGGGCCTTCCTTTCATTACAAAGTTTACAAAAACATAATATAATAAGAAAATGGATTTATGTATCAGACGTTATGGCCGATTTAAGATTTAATGGCCATGCGGGCATAACGACAACCTTAGGTCCCAAATAATCTTCTGCTACGTTATCTTCATCGCCGAATAATGTAATAATTTTCTAAGGCCTTTGTCTCATTACGAGATTTCCAGAAACATATTATGATAAGAAAATGGCATTACGTAGCAAAAGCTATGGCCGATTTAAGATTTAATGACCGCGCAGCCATAACGACGACCCTTGGTCTCCAAGTAGTCTTCCGCTATGCTATCTAGTTCACCCAATGAAATAATAATTTTTCAAGGCCTTCGTCTCATTACAAGCTTTATAGAAACATGTTATAATAAGAAATTGGAGTTGCGCAACAAAACGTCTTGCCGATTTAAGATTTAACGATTGTGCGAGCATATCATCAACACCAAGTCTCCAAGTAGTCTTCCGCTATGTTGTTTTCATCACCCAATGATGTAATAATTTTTCAGGGCCTTCTTCTTATAACAAACTTACCAGAAATATACTATAATAAGAAAAAGGAGTAACGTAGCAAAATTTATGACCCATTTGAAAATTTAACAACTACACGGGATAACGATGCCCCTGGGGCTCTAAGTAGTCTTATGCTATGCTATCAATATCATTCAATGATGTAATAATTTTCAAGGGCCTTTGTCTTATTGCATTGTTTCCAAAAAAATATTATAACAAGAAAACAAAGTTATGTACCAGAAGTTAAGGCCGAAATACGATTTAACGACAGCACTAGCATAACGACGACCCCAGGTCTCCAAGTAATCTTCCGTTGTGCTATCTAAATCACCCAATAGTGTAATAGTTTTCTAGGACCTTCGAGTGATTACAAGCTTTCCAGAAACATATTATAATAAGAAAACGGAGTTACGTATCAAAAGTTATGTTTGATTTAAGATTAACCGACAGCGCGAGAATAACGAAGACGTCAGGTCTCCAAGTAGTCTTTCGCTATGCTATCTGCATCACCTAGTGGTGTAATAATTTTTTCAGGGCCTTTGTCTCATTACAAGCTTTCAATAAACATATTATAACAAGAAAATGAAATAACCTATCAAAGTTATGACCGATTTAAGTTTTCACGATCGCGCGGGCATATCGACGACCCTAATTCTCCAAGTAGTCTTCTGCTATGCTATCTATTTCACCCAATGACATAATACTTTTCTAAGGCCTTTGTCTCATTACAAGCTTTTCAAACATGTTACAATAAGAAAGGGAGTTACGCAGCAAAAGTTATTGCCTATTTAAGATTTAACGACCGCGCAGGCATAACATCAACCCCAGGTCTCCAACTAATCTTCCGCTATGCTGTTTTCATCACCCAATGATGTAATAATTTTTCAAGGCCTTCTCCTTATAAAAAACTTACCAGAAACATATTATAATAAGAAAAAGGAGTAACGTAGCAAAAGTTATGACCCATTTGAAAATTTAACGACTGCACAGGATAACGACGCCCCTGGGGCTCTAAGTAGTCTTATGCTATGCTATCCATATCATTCAATGATGTAATAATTTCCAAGGCCTTCTTCTTATTGCAAGGTTTCCAAAAACATATTATAACAAGGAAACAAAGGTACGTACCAGAAGTTATGGCCGATATACGTTTTAACGACAGCGCTAGCATAACGACGACCCCAGGTCTCCAAGTAATCTTCTGTTGTGCTATCTAAATCACCCAATAGTGTAATAGTCTTCCAGGGCCTTCAAGTCATTACAAGCTTTCCAGAAACATATTATAATAAGAAAACGGAGTTACGTATCAAAAGTTAGTCTGATTTAAGATTAAACGACAGCGAGAGAATAACGAAGACGTCAGGTCTTCAAGTAGTCTTCTGCTGTGCTATCTACATCACCCAGTGGTGTAATAATTTTTTCAAGGCCTTTGTCTCATTACAAGATTTCAATAAACATATTATAACATGAAAACACAATAACCTATCAAAAGTTATGATCGATTTAAGTTTTCACGATCGCGCGAGCATAACGACTACCCCAAGTCTCCAAATAGTCTTCTGCTATGCTATCTACTTCACCCAATGACATAATAATTTTCCAAGGCCTTCTTCTTATTACAAGCTTTACAAAAACATGTTACAATAAGAAAGGGAGTTACGCAGCGAAAGTTATTACCTATTTAAGATTTAACGACCGTGCAGGCATAACATCGACCCTAGGTTTCCAACTAGTCTTCCGCTATGCTATTTTCATCACCCAATGATTTAATAATTTTTCAGGGCCTTCTTCTTATAACAAACTTATTGGAAACATATTATGATAAGAAAACGGAGTTACGTAGCAAAAGTTATGGCCCATTTAAAATTTAACGACTGCACAGGCATAACGACGCCTCTGGAGCTCCAAGTAGTCCTACATTACGCTATTAATATCGTTCAATGATGTAATAATTTTCAAAGGTCTTTGTCTCATCGCAAGGTTTCCAGAAACATATTATAATAAGAAAACAGAGTTGCGTAGTAAAAGTTATGGCCGATTTATGATTTAACTACAGTGCAAGCATTATGAGGACCCCGGGTCTCCAAGTAGTCTTCCATTGTGCTATCCAAATCACCCGATGGTGTAATCAGTTTCTAGGGCCTTCGTCTCATTATAAGCTTTCCAGAAACATATTATAATAAGAAAACGGAATTATATATCAAAAGTTATGGCCGATTTAAGATTTAACTACTGCGCGAGCATAACGACAACCTTAGATCTCCAAGTAATCTTCTGCTATGCTATCTTCATCACCCAATGATCTAATAATTTTCCAAGGCCTTTATCTTATTACAAACTTACCAAAAACATATTATAATAAGAAAACTAAGTTACGTAAAAAAAGCTATGTCCAATTTAAAAGTTGGCAACTACGCGGGCAAAACGACGCCTATGGGTCATGAACTAGTCTTACGTTATGCCATCAATATCGTTAAATAATCTACCAATTTTTGAGGGCCTTTTGTCATCCCAAGGTTTCGAGAAACGTATTATCATAAGAAAATGGAGTTACGTTGCAAAAGTTATTTCCGATTTGAGATTAAACAACAACACGAGAATAATGACTACGTCAGGTCTCTAAGTAGTCTTCCGCTGTGCTATCTACATTACCTAATGGTGTAATAATTTTTTTAGGTCCTTCATCTCACTATAAGCTTTCCAGAAACATACTATGTTAAGAAAACGAAGAAACCTATCAAAAGTTATGACCGATTTAAGATTTAACGACCGCGCGGGCGTAACGACGACCCTAAGTCTCCAAATAGTTTTTCGCTATGCTATCTACCTCACCCAATGACATAATAATTTTCTAAGGCCTTCGTCTCATTACAGGCTTTACAAAAACATGTTATAATAAGAACCCAGAGTTATGCAGCAAAAGTTATTATCGATTTAAAATTCAACGACCACGCGGGCATATTATCGACGCCAGGTCTCCAAGTAGTATTCCGTTATGCTGTCTTCATCACTCAATGACGTAATAATTTTTTAAGGCCGTATTCTTATAACAAACCTACCAGAAACATATTATAATAAGAAAATGGAGTTATGTAGCAAAAGTTATGGTCGATTTAAGATTTAACGACAGCGCGGGCATAACGACGAACCCAGGTCTCCATGCAGTCTTCTGCTATGCTATCTACATCACCCAATGATGTAAACATTTTCCAGGGCCTTCGTCTCATTACAAGCTTTCCAGAAACATAATATAACAAGAAAACAAAGTTGCGTAGCAAAAGTTATGGCCAACTTAAGATTTAACAATAGTGCGGGCATAACGACGACCCCAGGTATCCAAATAGTCTTCTGCTGTGCTATCTACATCACCCAATGGTGTAATAATTTTCCAGGGCCTTCGTCTCAGTACAAGCTATAAGAAACATAATATAATAGGAAACGAAGTAACGTAGCAAAAGTTATGGCCAATTTAAGATTTGACGATCCCGTGTCCGTAACGGTTACCTTAGATCTTCAAGTAGTCTTCCGATATACTATCTACATCACCCAATGACATAATAATTTTTCAAGGACTTTGTCTCATTTCAAGCTTTCCAGAAACATATGATAATAAGAAAATGGAGTTACGTATCAAAAATACGACCGACTTAAGATTTAATGACCGCGCGGGCATAACGACGACCCTATGTCACACCCCTACTTCAAAATACATAATTAATCCTTAAATACAGGGGGATATCTCTAAACCTCTGTTCAAATAAAGATTAATAATCCCCATTTAAAATAAACATACATCATCTAAAAACGTAACCTGTCAAGTTTATATTATAACAGTGAATAAAATAAACTGAAGATCTCACAAGCATCAGATTATACATAAACTTAAAGTTTTAAAACATATTAAGCAAAGTACCAAGCTAATACTGTTGAAATTCTAGGTTTATTTATAGAAACCCCAATACTATCGTAAGACTAAAACAAGGGGATAGGTGACTCAAGTTCTTTTCAAGCACTTGCAGCCACTCTAAAACTTAACCTGAAAGATGTAAAAATTAGGTGTGAGTGTTACACACTCAGTGGAAGTGCTAAACTTAAAATAAAAGATAACAAATATTCACAAAAAATAAGACATGGTAGTTACAAAATCAAATGTCCCATAAATAAATACTGATTAACTAGAACGATAGTAACTGTCAGTGACAAAAATATCCCAACCCTTATTTTATCACCACTTTCCATTTAATAACCATTATTATTATCATTAGGTCCAAACTGATCTCCCTTGACACATTTGCATGATAATTAATGATAATGCAACACACATTTGGCCCCATCTGGCCTATGAGTTGAGATCTCAACTATGGACGGTGGCTTTAATTTAGCATGTCCCATTAGCCCCATTTGGCTTTATCATATATATATATATATATATATTTTGGCCCCATCTGGCCTTATATTTTTATTTTCTGGCCCCATCTGGCCTGGTCCCGTCTAACCATAATGTAAGTGTAATGCACACATTTTATGCTGATATGCAATAACATTTTATTTTCCTAAAATAAAAATATTAC
>QLOD02172650.1:0-11756 GCA_003260245.2 Sideroxylon spinosum
GCCTTAGGAAAGTCAATTTCAGATTCCTAGGGTTGTGGGATGCTAATGAAGCACTTGGGAATCTCCATCTCAGGTTCCTAGGGTTAGGGGATGACGTTGAAGGCCTTAGGAATCACCATTTCCGATTCCTAGGATTGGCGGCTGACATTGAAGGCCTTAGGAATCTCCATCTCAAATTCCTAGGGTTGAGGGATGACATTAAAGGCCTTAGGAACTACAATTTCAGATTCCTACGGTTATGGGATGGCATCGAAGGGCTTGAAAATCTTCATCTCAGATTCTTAGGGTTGGGGTATGGAATTGAAGACCTTAGGAATCTCCATTTTAGATTCTCAGGGTTGGGGGATGGTATTGAAGGCCTTATGAATCTCCATCTCTGATTCCTGGGGTTGGTTGATCTCATTTAATGCCTTAGGAAAGTCAATTTCAGATTCCTGTGGTTGTGGGTTGCCAATGAAGGCATAGGGAATCTCCACATTAGATTCCTAGGCCTAAGGGATGGCTTTGATGGCCTTAGGAGTGTCCATTCCAGATTCCTACGGCTTACGGATGGCGTTGAAGGCCTTAGGAATTTCCATCTTAGATTCATGGGGTAGGGGGATGACATTGAAGGCCTTAGGAAGTCTATTTGATATTCCTATGGTTGTGGATGGAAATGAAGCCCTTGGAATCTCCATAACATATTCCTAGGGTTAGGGGATGGCATTGAAGGCCTTAGTAATCTCCATTTCAGATTCCTAGGGTTTGCGGATGGCATCGAAGGCTTTAGGAATCTCCATCTCAGATTCATGGCGTTGGGGGATGACATTAAATGCCTTAGGAACGACAATTTTAGGTTCCTAGGGTTGTGGGACCGTAATGAAGGCTTTGGGAATCTCCATCTCAGATTCTTAGGGTTGGGGGATGGAATTGAACGCCTTAAGAATCTGTATTTCAGATTCTTAGGACTGAAGTATGGCGTTGAAGGCCTTAGGAATCTCCATCTCTAATTCCTGAGGTTGGGGGATGTCATTGAAGCCCTTAATAAAGTCAATTTTTGATTCCTTGGATTGTGGGATGGCAATGAAGGGCTTGGGAATCTGCATCTCAGATTCCTAGGGTTGGCGGATGGCATTGAAGGCCTTAGGAGTCTCCAGTTCAGATTCCTACGGTTGGCGGACAGAATTGAAGGCCTTCAGAGTCCCCACCACAGATTCTTGGGGATGCGGTATGGCATTCATGGCCTTAGGAAAATCAATTTTAGATTCCTAGGGTTGTGGAATGGCATTGAAGGCCTTAGGAATCTATATCTCAGATTCCTAGGGTTGGGGTATGGCATTGGGAGACAGAATTGAAGGCCTTATGAATTTCCATCTCAGACTCTTGGGGTTGGGGGATGGCATTAAAGGCGTTTGGAAACTCAATTTAAGATTCCTAGGGTTGTGGGATGGTAATGAAGGCCTTGGAAATCTCCGTCTTAGATTCCTAGGGTTAGGGGATGCCATTGATGGCCTTACGAAGTTCCATTTCATATTCCTAAGGATGACGGATGGCATTGAAGGCCTTAGGAATCTCTATCTCAGAATCCTAGGGTTGGCAGATGCCATTGAAGGCCTCAGGGAAGTCAATTTCAGATTCCTAGGGTTGTGGGATGCTAATGAAGGGCTTGGAAATCTCCATCATAGATTGCTAAGGTTGGCGGTTGCCATTAAAGGCCTGAGGAATCTCCATCTCATATTCCTGGGGTTGGAGAATGACATTGAAAGGCTTCGGAATCCCCATTTCCGATTCCTAAGGTTAGGCGATGGAATTGATGCCCTTAGGAATCTCCATTTCAGATTCCTAGGGTTGGGGTATGGCATTGATGGCCTTAGGAATCTCCATTTCAGATTCCTAGGGTTTGCGGATGGCATTGAAGGCCTTAAGAATCTCCGTCTCAGATTTCTGGGGTTGGGCGATGACATTGAAGGCTTTAGGAAGTTAATTTCATATTTCGAGGGTTATGGATGGCAGTGAAGCCCTTGGAATCTCCATCTCATATTCCTAAGGTTAGGAGATGGCATTGAAAGCCTTAAAAATCTCCATTTCGGAATCGTAGGGTTTGTGGATGGCATCGAAGGCCTTAGGAATCTCCATCTCAGATTCCTGGGGTTAGAGGATGACATTGAAGGCCTTAGGAAAGACAATTTTAGGTTCCTAGGGTTGTGTGGCCGCAATGAACGCTTTGGGAATATCCATCTCAGAGTCCTATGGTTGGGGGAAGGAATTGAACGCCTTAGGAATCTCCATTTGAGAGTCCTGGGATTGGAGGATGGCGTTGAAGGCCTTAGGAATCTCCATCTCAGATTCCCGGGGTTGGGCGATGTCACTGAAGCCCTTAGGAAAGTCAATTTCCGATTCCTAGGATTGCGAGATGGCAATGAAGGGCTTGGGAATCTACATCTCAGATTCTTAGGGTTGGCGGATGGCATTGAAGGCCTTAGGAATCGCCATTTCAGATTCATAGGGTTGGCAGACAGAATCTCCATCTCCGATTCTTGGGAATGCGGTATGGCATTCATGGCCTTAGGAAAGTCAATTTCGGATTCCTAGGGTTGTGGAATGGCATTGAAGGCCATGGCAATCTGCATCTCAGATTCCTAAGGTTGGGGTATGGCATTGGGAGACAGAATTGAAGGCCTTAAGAATCTCTAACTCAGATTCTTGGGGTTGGAGGATGACATTGACGACCTAAGGAAAGATAATTTCAGGTTCCTATGATTGTGGAACCGCAATGAAGGCTTTAGGAATCTCCATCTCAAATTCCTATGGTTGGGGGATGGAATTAAACGCCATAAAAATCTGCATTTCAGATTCCGAGGATTGAAGTATGGCGTTGAAGGCCTTAGGAATCTCCATCTCTGATTCCTGAGGTTGGGGGATGTCATTGAAGCCCTTAATAAAGTGAATTTTCGATTGCTAGGATTGTGGGATGGCAATGAAGGGCTTGGGAATCTGCATCTCATATTCCTAGGGTTGGCGGATGGCGTTGAAGGCCTTAGGAATCTCCAGTTTAGATTCCTACAGTTGGCGGACAGAATTAAAGGCCTTCAGAGTCCCCATCGTAGATTCTTGGGGATGGGGAATGGCATTCATGCCCATGGGAAAGTCAATTTCAGATTCGTAGGGTTGTGGAATGACATTGAAGGCCTTAGGAATCTCCATTTCAGATTCCTAGGGTTTACGGACGGCATTGAAGGCCTTAGGAATCTCCATCTCATATTCATGGCGTTAGGGGATGACATTGAACGCCTTAGGAACGACAATTTTATGCTATGACGGCTTTCAGAATCTCCATCTCAGATTCCTAGGGTTGAGGGATGGAATTTAACGCCTTAGGAATCTGCATTTCAGATTCCTAGAATTGAAGTATGGCATTAAAGGCCTTAGGAATATCCATCTCTAAATCCTAGGGTTAGGGGATGGCATTGAAGGCCTTAGGAATCTCCATTTTAGATTCCTAGGATTTGCAGATTGCATCGAAGGCCTTTGGAATCTCCATCTCAGATTCGTGGGTTGGGGGATGACATTGAACGCTTTAGGAACGACAATTTTAGGTTCCTAGGGTTGTGGGACCGCAATGAAGACTTTGGGAATCTCCATCTCAGATTCCTAGGGATAGGGGATGAAATTGAACGCCTTAGGAATCTGCATTTCAGATTCCTAGGATTGACGTATGACATTGAAGGCCTTAGGAATCCCCATCTCAGATTCCTGAGGTTGGGGGGTGTCGTTGAAGCCCTTAATAAAGTCAACTTTTGATTGCTAGGATTGTGGGATGGTAATGAAGGGCTTAGGAATCTCTAGCACAGATTCCTAAGGTTGGCGGATGGCATTGAAGGCCTTAGGAATCTCCAGTACAGATTCCTACGGTTGGCGGATAGAATTGAAGGCCTTCAGAGTCCCCATCACAGATTCTTGGGGATGGGGTATGGCATTCATGGCCTTAGGAAAGTCAATTTCAGATTCCTAGGGTTGTGGAATGGCATTGAAGGCCTTAGGAATCTGCATCTCAGATTCCTAGGGTTGGGGTATGGGATTGGGAGACAGAATTGAAGGCCTTAGTAATCTCCATCTCAGACTCTTGGGGTTGGGGGATGGCATTGAAGGCCTTAGGAAAATCAATTTAAGATTCCTAGGGTTGTAGAATGGTAATGAAGGCCATAGAAATCACCATCTCAGATTCCTAGGGTTTGGGGATGCCATTGATGGCCTTACGAATCTTCATTTCAAATTCCTAAGGATGGCGGATGGCATTGAAGGCCTTAGGAATCTCTATCTCAGATTCCTGGGGTTAGCAGATGCCATTGAAGGCCTGAGGGAAGTCAATTTCAGATTCCTAGGGTTGTGGGTTGGAAATGAAGGCCAAGGGAATCTCCATCTCGAATTCCTAGGGGTGCGTACGGCATTGAAGGCCTTACGAATCTCCATTTCAGAGTCCTAAGGTTTGGGGATAGAATTGAAGGCCTTAGGAATCTCACTCTCAGATTCCTGGAGATTGGGATGGCATTGAAGGCTTTAGGAAAGTCAATTTTAGATTCCTAAGGTTGTGGGCTGCTAATGAAGGGCTTAGAAATCTCCATCTCAGATTGCTAGGGTTGGCGGTTGCCATTAAAGGCCTGAGGAATCGCCATCTCAGATTCCTGGGGTTGGAGATTGACATTGAAGGGCTTCGGAATCTCCATTTTGGATTGCTAAGGTTAGGGGATGGAATTGAAGCCCTTAGGAATCTCCATTTCAGATTCCTAGGGTTGGGGGATGGCATTGATGGCCTTAGGAATCTCCATTTCAGATTCCTAGGGTTTGTGGATGGCATTGAAGGCCTTAGGATTGTCCGCCTCAGACTTCTGGGGTTGGGGGATGACATCGAAGGCCTTAGCAAGTCGATTTCATATTTCTAGGGTTGTGGGTGGCAGTGATGCCCTCGGAATCTCCATCTCATATTCCTAGGGTTCGGGTATGGCATTGAAAGCCTTAAAAATCTCAATTTCAGAATCGTAGGGTTTGCGGATGGCATCGAAGGCCTTATGAATCTCCATCTCAGATTCCTGGGGTTGGAGGATGACATTGAAGCCCTCAGGAAAGATAATTTCAGGTTCCTAGGGTGTGTGGCCGTAATGAGGGCTTTGGGAATATCCATCTCAGATTCCTATGGTTGGGAGATGGAATTGAACTCCTTAGGAATCTCTATTTGAGATTCCTGGGATTGGAGGATGGCATTGAAGGCCTTAGGAATCTCCATCTCAGATTCCTGGGGTTGGGCGATGTCATTGAAGCCCTTAGGAAAGTCAATTTCCGATTCCTAGGATTGCGGGATGGCAATGAAGGGCTTGGGAATCTGCATCTCAGATTCCTAGGGTTGGCGGATAGCATTGAAGGCGTTAGGAATCCCCATTTCAGATTCCTAGGATTGGCGGACAACATCGAAGGCCTTAATAGTCTCCATCTCAGATTCTTCTGAATGGGCTATGGCATTCATGGCCTTAGGAAAGTCAATTTCAGATTCCTAGGGTTGTGGAATGGCATTGAAAGCCTTGGGAATCTGCATCTCAGATTCCTGGGGTTGAGGTATGGCATTGGGAGTTGGAATTGAAGGCTTTAGGAATCTCCAACTCAGATTCTTGGGGTTGGGCGATGTCATTGAAGCCCTTGCGAAAGTCAATTTCCGATTCCTAGGACTGCGAGATGGCAATGAAGGGCTTGGGAATCTGGATCTCAGATTCCTAGGGTTGGCGGATGGCATTGATGGCCATAGTAATCTCCATTTCAGAGTCCTAGGGTTTGCAGATGGCACTGAAGGCCTTAGGAATCTCCATCTCAGATTATGGCGTTGGAGAATGACATTGAAGGCCTTCGGAAGTCAATTTCATATTTCTAGGGTTGTGGATGGCAGTGAAGCCTTTAGGATCTCCATCTCATATTCCTAGGGTTAGGGGATGGCATTGAAAGCCTTAAAAATCTCCATTTCAAAATCGTAGGGTTTGCGGAGGCATCGAAGGCCTTAAGAATCTCCATCTCAGATTCCTGGGGTTAGAGAATGACATTGAAGGCCTTAGGAAAGACAATTTCAGGTTCCTAGGGTTGTGTGGCCGCAATGAAGGCTTTGGGAATGTCTATCTTAGATTCCTTTGGTTGGGGGATGGAATTGAACGCCCTAGTAATCTCCATTTGAGATTCCTGGGATTGGAGGATGGCATTGAAGGCCTTAGGATTCTCCATCTCAGATTCCTGGGGTTGGGAGATGTCATTAAAGCCCATAGGAAAGTCAATTTCTGATTCCTAGGATTGCGAGATGGCAATGAAGGGCTTGGTAATCTGCATCTCAGATTCCTAGGGTTGGCAGATGGCATTGATGGCTTTAGGAATCACCATTTCAGATTCCTAGGGTTTGCGGATGGCATTGAAGGCCTTAGGAAGTTAATTTCATATTTCTAGGGTTATGGATGGCAATGAAGCCCTTGGAATCTCCATCTCATATTCCTAAGGTTAGGGGATGGCATTGAAAGCCTTAAAAATCTCCATTTCAGAATCGTATGGTTTGCGGATGGCATCGAAGGCCTTAGGAATCTCCATCTCAGATTCCTGGGGTTAGAGGATGACATTGAAGGCCTTAGGAAAGACAATTTCAGGTTCCTAGGGTTGTGTGGCCGCAATGAATGCCTTACGAATATCCATCTCAAATTCCAATGGTTGGGGGATGGAATTGAACGCCTAAGGAATATCCATTTGAGATTCCCGGGATTGGAGGATGGCGTTGAAGGCCTTAGGAATCTCCATCTCAGATTCCTGGGGTTTGGCGACGTCATTGAAGCCCTTAGGAAAGTCAATTTCCGGTTCCTAGGATTGCAAGATGGCAATGAAGGGCTTGGGAATCTGCATCTCAGATTCCTAGGGATGGCGGATGGCATTGAAGGCCTTAAGAATCTCCTTTTCAGATTCCTAGGATTGGCAGACAGCATTGAAGGCCTTAATAGTCTCCCTCTCGGATTCTTGGGAAGGGGTATGGCATTCATGGCCTTAGGAAAGTCAATTTCAGATTCCTAGGGTTGTGGAATGGCATTGAAGGCCATGGGAATCTGCATCTCAGATTCCTAAGGTTGGGGTATGGCATTGGGAGACGGAATTAAAGGCCTTAAGAATCTCTAACTCAGATTCTCGGGGTTGGAGGATGACATTAACGGCCTAAAGAAAGATAATTTTAGGTTCCTAGGATTGTGGGACCGCAATGAAGGCTTTGGGAATCTCCATCTCAGATTCCTATGGTTGGGGGATGGAATTAAACACCATAGGAATCTGTATTTCAGATTCCTAGGATTGAAGTATGGCGTTGAAGGCCTTAGGAATCTCCATCTCAGATTCCTGAGGTTGGGGGATGTCATTGACGCCCTTAATAAAGTCAATTTTCGATTGCTAGGATTATGGGATGGCAATGAAGGGCTTGGGAATCTACATCTCAAATTCTTAGGGTTGGCAGATGGCGTTGAAGGCCTTAGGAATCTCCAGTTCCGATTCCTACGGTTGGCGGATAGAATTAGAGGCCTTCAGAGTCCCCATCACAGATTCTTGGGGATGGGGAATTGTATTCATGGCCATAGGAAAGTCAATTTCAGATTCGTAGGGTTGTGGAATGACATTGAAGGCCTTAGGAATCTCCATTTCAGATTCCTAGGGTTTACGGATGGCATTGAAGGCCTTAAGAATCTCCGTCTCGTATTCGTGGGGTTGGGGGATGACATTCAATGCTTTAGGAACGATAATTTTAGGCTCCTAGGGTTGTGGGACCGCAATGAAGGCTTTAGAAATCTCCATCTCAGATTCCTAGGGTTGAGGGATGGAATTTAACGCCTTAGGAATCTGTATTTCAGATTTCTAGGATTGAAGTATGGCGTTGAAGGCCTTAGGAATCTCCATCTCATAATCCTAGGGTTAGGGGATGGCATTGAAGGCCTTAGGAATCGCCATTTCAGATTCCTAGGATTTGTGGATGGCATCGAAGGCCTTTGAAATCTCCATCTCATATTCGTGGGTTGGGGGATGACAATGAACGCCTTAGGAATGACAATTTTAAGTTCCTAGGGTTGTGGGACCGCAATGAAGGCTTTAGGAATCTCCATCTCAGATTCCTAGGGGTGGGGGATGGAATTGAATGCCTTAGGAATCTGTATTTCAGATTCCTAGGATTGAAGTATGGCGTTCAAGACCTTAGGAATCACCATCTCAGATTCCTAAGGTTGGGGGATGTCATTGATGCCCTTAATAAATTCAATTTTTGATTCCTAGGATTGTGGGATGGCAATGAAGGGCTTGGGAATCTGCAGCTCAGATTCCTAGGGTTGGCGGATGGCATTGAAGGCCTTAGGAATCTCCTGTACAGATTCTTACGGTTGGCGGATAGAATTGAAGGCCTTTGGAGTCCCCATCACAGATTCTTGGGGATGGGGTATGGCATTCATGCCCTTAGGAAAGTCAATTTCGGATTCCTAGGGTTGAGGAATGGCATTGAAGGCCTTAGGAATCTGCATCTCAGATTCCTAGGGTTGGGGTGTGGCATTGGGAGACAGAATTGAAGGCCTTAGGAATCTCCATCTCAGACTCTTGAGGTAGGGGGATGGCATTGAAGGCCTTAGGAAACTCCATTTAAGATTCCTAGGGTTGTGGAATGGTAATGAAGGCCTTGGAAATCTCCATCTCAGATTCCTAGGGTTAGGGGATGCCATTGATGGCCTTAGGAATCTCTATTTCAGATTCCTAAGGATGGCGTTGAAGGCCTTAGGAATCTCTATCTCAGATTCCTGGGTTTAGCGGATGCCATTGAAGGCCTGAGGGAGATTCCTAGGGTTGTGGGTTGGCAATAAAGCCCAAGGGAATCTCCATCTCGGATTCCTTGGGGTGCGTACGGCATTGAAGGCCTTACGAATCTCCATTTCAGATTCCTAAGGTTTGGGGATAGAAGTGAAGGCCTTAGGAGTCTCCATCTCAGATTCCTGGGGTTTGGGATGGCATTGAAGGGTTTAGGAAAGTCAATTTTAGATTCCTAAGGTTGTGGGATGCTAATGAAGGGCTTAGAAATCTTCATCTCAGATTGCTAGGGTTGGAGGTTTCCATTAAAGGCCTAAGGAATCTCCATCTCAGATTCCTGGGGTTGGAGAATGACATTGAAGGGCTTCGGAATCTCCATTTTATAATCCTAGGGTTAGGGGATGGAATTGAAGCCCTTAGGAATCTCCATTTCAGATTCCTAGGGTTGGGGAATGGCATTAATGGCCTTAGTAATCTCCATTTCAGATTCCTAGGGTTTGTGGATGGCATTGAAGGCCATAGGAATCTCCATCTCTGATTTCTGGGGTTGGGGGATGACATCGAAGGCCTTAGGAAGTCGATTTCATATTTCTAGGGTTGTGGATGGCAGTGAAGCCCTTGGAATCTCCATCTCATATTCCTAGGGTGAGGCGATGGCATTGAAAGCCTTAAAAATCTCCATTTCAGAATCGTAGGGTTTGTGGATGGCATCGAAGGCCTTATGAATCTCCACCTCAGATTCCTGGGGTTCGAGGATGACATTGGAGGCCTTAGGAAAGACAATTTCAGGTTCCTAGGGTTGTGTGGCCGCAATGAGGGCTTTGGGAATATCCATATAGATTCCTATGGTTGGGGGATGGAATTGAATGCCTTAGGAATCTCCATTTGAGATTCTTGGGATTGGAGGATGGCGTTGAAGGCCTTAGGAATCTCCATCTCAAATTCCTGGGGTAGGGCGATGTCGTTGAAGCCCTTAGGAAAGTCAATTTCCGATTCCTAGGATTGCGGGATGGCAATGAAGGGCTTGGGAATCTGCATCTCAGATTCCTAGGGTTGGCGGATAGCATTGAAGGCGTTAGGAATCTCCATTTTAGATTCCTAGGGTTAACGGACAGCATTGAAGGCCTTAATAGTCTCCATCTCAGATTCTTAGGAATGGGGTATGGCATTCATGGCCTTAGGAAAGTCAATATCAGATTCCTAGGATTGTGGAATGGCATTGAAGGCCTTGGGAATCTGCATCTCAGATTCCTTGGTTTGGGGTATGGCATTGGTGGACGGAATTGAAGGCTTTAAGAATCTCCAACTCAGATTCTTGGGGTTGGAGGATGACATTGACGGCCTCAGGAAAGATAATTTCAGGTTCCTAGGATGGTGGGATCGCAATGAAGGCTTTGGGAATCTCCATCTCAGATTCCTAGGGTTGGCGGATGGAATTGAACACCTTAGGAATCTGTATTTCAAATTCCAAGGATTGAAGTATGGCGTTGAAGGCTTTAGGAATCTCCATCTCAGATTCCTGAGGTTGGGGTATGTCACTGAAGCCCTTTATAAAGTCAATTTTCGATTCCTACGATTGTGGGATGGCAATGAAGGGCCTGGGAATCTGGATCTCAGATTCGTAGGGTTGGCGGATGGCGTTGAAGGCCTTAGGAATCTCCAGTTGAGATTCCTTCCGTTGGCGAACAAAATTGAAAGCCTTCAGAGTCCCCATCACAGATTCTTGCGGATGGGGTGTGGCATTCACAGCCTTAGGAAAGTCAATTTCAGATTCCTAGGGTTGTGGAAAGGCATTGGAGGCCTTAGGAATCTCCATTTCAGATTCCTAGGGTTTGCGGATGGCATCGACGGCCTTAGGAATCTCCATCTCATATTCGTGGGGTTGAGGGATAACACTGAAAGCCTTAGGAACGACAATTTTAGGCTCCTAGGGTTGTGGGACCACAATGAAGGCTTTGGGAATCCCCATCTCAGATTCCTAGGGATGGGGGATGGCATTGAACGCCTTAGGAATCAGCATTTCAGATTCCTAGGATTGAAGTATGGCGTTGAAGGCCTTAGGAATCTCCATCTCATATTCCTAGGGTTATGGGATGGCATTGAAGGCCTCAGGAATCTACATTTCAGATTCCTAGGGTTTGCGGATGGCATCGAAGGCCTTAGGAATCTCCATCTCAGATTCGTGGGGTTGCGAATCTCCATTTCAGATTCCTAAAGTTTGATGATAGAATTGAAGGCCTTAGGAATCTCCATCTCAGATTCCTGGGGTTTGGGATGGCATTGAAGGCTTTAGGAAAGTCAATTTCAGATTCCTAAGGTTGTGGGATGCTAATGAGGGGCTTAGAAATCTCCATCTGAGATTGCTAGGGTTGGCGGTTGCCATTAAAGGCCTAAGGAATGTCCATCTTAGATTACTGGGGTTGGGGAATGACATTGAAGGGCTACGGAATCTCCATTTCAGATTCCTAAGGTTAGGGGATAGAATTGAAGCCCTTAGGAATCTCCATTTCAGATTCCTAACGTTAGGGGATGGCATTGATGGCCTTAGAAATCTCTATCTCAGATTCCTGGGGTTGGAGGATGACATTGAAGGCCTTAGGAAAGACAATTGCAGGTTCCTAGGGTTGTTTGGCCACAATGAAGGCTTTGGGAATATCCATCTCAGATTCCTATGGTTCGGGGATGGAATTGAATGCCTTAGGAATCTCCATTTGAGATTCCTGGGATTGGAGAATGGCGTGGAAGGCCTTAGGAATCTCCATCTTAGATTCCTCGGGTTGGGCGATGTCATTGAAGCCCTTAGGAAAGTCAATTTCTGGTTCCTAAGATTGTGGGATGGCGATGAAAGGCTTGGGAATCTGTATCTCAGATTCTGAGCATTGGCGGATGGCATTGAAGGCCTTAGGAATCGCCATTTCAGATTACTAGGCTTGGCGGAC
>QLOD02172682.1:3679-35066 GCA_003260245.2 Sideroxylon spinosum
TAGTCTGCCGCTATGCTGTTTACATCGTCCTATGATGTAATAGAAAATGAAGCTACGTTTCAAAATTTATATCCGATTTAAAATTTAATGATCGAGCGCGCGTAACGACGTCCCTAGGTCTTCAGTTAGCCTTACGCTATGCTATTTATTTCATCCAATGATGTTATGATTAACCAGCGCCATCCCCTCATTACAGGCATTTCAAAAACATATTATAATAAAAAAAAGGAGTTATGTAGAAAAAGGTATGCCGAATTTAATGTTTAACGACCGTGCGGGCATAACGAAGCCCCTAGGTCTCCAAGTGCTCTTATGCTATGCTATCTGTATCATCTAATGGGGTAATAATTTTCCAGGCCCTTCGTCTTACTTCATGCTTTCTAGAAATATATTACAGTAAGAAAATGGAGATACGATGTAAAAGTTAAGGCCGATTTTAAATTTGACGACCGCGCAGGTATAACGACAACCCCAACTCACCCAGTAGTCTTCCGCTATGCCATTTACATTACCCAACGACGTAATAATTTTCTAAGGCCTTCGTCCCATTACAAGTTTTCTAGAAATACTTTATAATAATAAAAACGGAGTTACATAGCAAATGTTATGTTCGATTCAAGATTTTAATGACCGCGCGGGCATAACAACGACCCGAGGTCTCCAAGTAGTCTTCTGCTATGCTGTTTGCATCACCCAATGACGTAATAATTTCCCAGGGCCTTTGTCTTATTACAAGATTTGTAGAAAGATAATATAATAAGAAAACAGAGTTACATAGCAAAAGTTATGTTCCTTTTAAAATTTAACGACCGTGTGGGCATAACGACGCCCCTAGGTCTCCAACTAGTCTTACGCTATGCTACCTGTATCCTCTAATGATGTAATAATTTTCCAGGGCCTTCATCTCATTTCATGCTTTCCAAAAACATATTATAAGAAGAAAGCAAACTTACGTACCAAAAGTTACGACTGATTTTAAATTTAACGACCACGCGGGCATAATGACAACCCCAGGTCTCCAAGTAGTCGCTGTGCTATTTACATTGCCCAATGACGTCATAATTTTCAATGGCCTTCCTCTCATTCCAAGCTTTCCAAAAATATTTTATAATAATAAAACAGAGTTACATAGGAAATGTTATGTCCGATTTTAGAGTTTAACGACCGCAAGGCCATAACTACGACCCGAGGTCTCCAAGTAGTCTCCGTTATGCTAATTGCATCACCTAATGATGTAACAATTTTCCAGGGCCTTTGTCTTACTACAAGCTTTACAGAAACATATTATAATAAGAAAACAGAGTTACGTAGCTGAAGTTATGTCTGATTTAGAATTTAAGGACCCCGCGGGCATAACGACGCCACTCGATCTCCACTTAGTCTCACGCTACACTACCTGTACCATCCAACGATGTTATAATTTACCAGGGCCTTTGTCTCATTACAGGCTTTTCAAAAACATATTATATTAGTAAAACAGATATTTGTAGCAAAAGTTATGGCGGATTTAAGATTTTACCGACCGCAGGCATAACGACAACCCTAGGTTTGTAAGAAGTCTTCCGCTGTGTGCTATTTACAACATCCAATGATGTAATAATCTTTCAGGGTGTTCATCTCATTACATGCTTTCTAGAAACATATTATAGTAACAAAACAGACTTACGTAGCAATAGTTATGGCCGATTCAAGATTTTAACGACCGTACGGGCATAACGACGATGCCAGATCTCCAAGTAGTCTTCCGGTATGCTATTTACATCCCCTAGACATGTAATTACTTTCAAGGGCTTTCGTCTTATTACAAGCTTTCTAGAATCATATTGTAGTAAGAAAAAATATTTACGTACCAAAAATTATGTCCGATCTAAAATTTAACGATCGCACGGGCACAACGACGCCCCTGGGTCTCCAAGTACTCTTACGCTATGCTATCTGTATCATCCAATGATGTAATAATTTTTCAGGGCCTTCGTCTTATTTCATGCTTTCCAGAAATATATTATAGTAAGAAAACGGAGATACGAAGCAAAAGTTAGGGCCGATTTTAAATTTAACGACTGCACGGGCATAACAACAACCCCAGGTCTCCAAGTAGTCTTCCGTTATGCTATTTACATCGCCCAATGACGTAATAATTTTCCAGGGCTTTCATCTCATTACAAGCTATCCAGAAACATACTATAATAAGAAAATAGAGTTATGTAGAAAAAGTTATGGATAATTTAAGATTTTAACGACTGCACGTGCATAACGTCGACCCCAGGTCTCCAAGTAGTCTTCCGCTATGCTGTTTACATCATTGATGTAATAATTTTCCAAGGCCCTGATCTTATTACAAGCTTTCCAGAATCGTATTATAATAAGAAAATGGAGTTACGTTTCAAAATTCTTATCCGATTTAAAATTTAACGACCGAGCGGGCATAACGACGCCCCTAGGTCTTCACTTAGCCTTACGCTATGTTATTTGTATCATCCAATGATGTTATAATTAACCAGCGCAATCATCTCACTACAGGCATTTCAGAAACCCATTGTAATAAAAAAGGGAGTTATGTAGCAAAAGTTATGCCCGATTTAAATTTTAATGACCATGCGGGCATAACGACGCCCCTGGCTCTCCAAGTAGTGTTACGCTATGCTACTTGTATCATCCAATCATGTAACAATTTCCTAGGGCCTTTGTCTCATTTTATGCTTTCCAAAACTGTATTATGAACAGAAAACGGATTTACAAAGCAAAAGTTATGGCCGATTTTAAGTTTAACGACCGCGCGGGCAAAGCGACAACCCCAAGTCTCCAATTAGTCTTCCGCTTTGCTATTTACATTACCCAACGATGTAATAATTATCCAAGGCCTTCTTCTCATTACAAGCTTTCTAGAAATATTTAATAACAATAAAAACGGATTTACGAAGGAAAAGTTATGTCCGATTTAAGATTTGAACGACTGCGAGGGCATAACGACCACCCGAGGTCTCCAAGTAGTCTTCCGCTATGCTGTGTACATCACCCAATGATGTAATAATCTTCCAGGGCCTTTGTCTTATTACAAGATTTGCAGAAGCATAATATCATAAGAAAACGGAGTCACCTAGCAATAGTTATGTCCTACTTAAAATTTAACGACCAAACGGGCATAGCGACGCCCCTGGGTCTCAAACTAGTCTTATGCTATGCTATCTGTATCACCCAATGATGTAATAATTTTCCAGGGCCTTACTCTCATTTCATACTTTCCAGAAACATATTATTAGAAGAAACCAAAGTTACGTAGAAAATGAAGCTACGTTTTAAAATTTATATCCGGTTTAAAATTTAATGATCGAGTGCGCGTAACGACGTCCCTAGGTCTCCAATTAGCCTTACGCTATGCTATTTATATCATCCAATGATGTTATAATTAACCAGTGCCATCCTCTCATTACAGGCATTTTAAAAACAGATTATAATAAAAAAAAGGAGTTATGTAGAAAAAATTATGTCCGATTTAATGTTTAACGATCATGCGGGCAAAACGACGCCCCTGGGTCTCCAGCTAATCTTACGCTATGCTATCTGTATCATCCAATGGGGTAATAATTTTCCAGGCCCTTTGTCTTATTTCATGCTTTCCAGAAATATATTACAATAAGAAAACGGAGATACGAAGGAAAAGTTAGGGCCGATTTTAAATTTGACGACCGCGCAGGTATAACGACAACCCCAAGTCTCCCAGTAGTCTTCCGCTATGCCATTTACATTCCCAACGACGTAATAATTTTCCAAGGCCTTCGTCCCATTACAATTTTTCTAGAGATACTTTACAATAATAAAAACGGAGTTACGTTGCAAATGTTATGTCCGATTTAAGATTTTAACGACTGCGCGGGCATAACAACAACCCGAGGTCTCCAAGTAGTCTTTTGCTATGCTGTTTGCATCACCTAATGATGTAATAATTTCCTAGGGCCTTTATCTTATTACAAGATTTGTAGAAAGATAATATAATAAGAAAACGGAGTTACATAGCAAAAGTTATGTCCCTTTTAAAACTTAACGACCGTGCGGGCGTAACGACGCCCCTGGGTCTCCAACTAGTCTTATGCTATGATACCTGTTTCCACTAATGATGTAATAATTTTCCAGGGCCCTCATCTCATTTCATGCTTTCCATAAACATATTATAAGAAAAAACCGAACTTATGTAGCAAAAGTTACGACTGATTTTAAATTTAACGACCACACGGGCATAATGACAACTCCAGGTCTCCAAGTAGTCTTCCGCTGTGCTATTTACATTGCCCAACGACGTCATAATTTTCAATGGCCTTCCTCTCATTCCAAGCTTTCCAGAAATATTTTATAATAATAAAACAGAGTTACATAGGAAATGTTATGTCCGATTTAAGATTTTAACGACCGTAAGGGTGTAACTACGACCCGAGGTCTCCAAGTAGTTCCGCTATGCTAATTGCATCACCTAATGGTGTAACAATTTTCCAGGGCCTTTGTCTTATTACAAGCATTGCAGAAACATATTATAATAAGAAAACAGAGTTACGTAGCTGAAGTTATGTCTGATTTAAAATTTAAGGGCCGTGCGGGCATAACAACGCCACTCGATCTCCACTTAGTCTCACGCTACACTACCTATACCATCTAACGATGTTATAATTTACCAAGGCCTTTGTCTCATTACAGGCTTTTCAAAAACATATTATAATAGGATAACAGATATTTGTAGCAAAAGTTATGGCCGATTTAAGATTTTACCGGCCGCGCGGGCATAACGACAGCCCTATGTTTGTAAGAAGTCTTCCGCTGTGTGCTATTTACAACCCCCAATGACGTAATAATCTTTCAGGGTCTTCGTCTCATTACAAGCTTTTTAGAAACATATTATAATAACAAAACTGAGTTACGTAGCAATAGTGATGGCCGATTCAAGATTTTAATGACCGCGCGGGCATAACGACGACGCCAGGTCTCCAAATAGTCTTCTGATATGCTGTTTACATCCCATAGACATGTAAATACTTTCGAGGGCCTTCATCTAATTACAGGCGTTCTAGAATCATATTATAGTAAGAAAAAATATTTACGTACCAAAAATTATGTCCGATCCAAAATTTAACGGTCGCACGGGCACAACGACACCCCTTGGTCTCCAAGTACTCTTACGCTATGCTATCTGTATCATCCAATCATGTAATAATTTTTCAGGGCCTTCGTCTTATTTCATTCTTTCCAGAAATATATTATAGTAAGAAAACTGAGATACGAAGCAAAAGTTAGGGCCGATTTTAAATTTAACGACTGCACGGACATAACAACAACCCAGGTCTCCAAGTAATCTTCCGCTATGCTATTTACATCGCCCAATGACGTAATAATTTTCCAGGGCTTTCGTCTCATTACAAGCTGTCTAGAAACATACTATAATAAGAAAACGGAGTTACGTAGAAAACGTTATGGATAATTTATGATTTTAACGACCGCGTGTGCATAACGTCGACCCCAGGTCTCCAAGTAGTCTTCCGCTATGCTGTTTACATCATTGATGTAATAATTTTCCGGGGGCCTGATCTTATGATAAGCTTTCCAGAATCATATCATAATAAGAAAATGGAGTTACGTTTCAAAATTTATATCCGATTTAAAATTTAACGACCGAGCGGGCAGAACGATGCCCCTAGTCTTCACTTAGCCTTACGCTATGCTATTTGTATCATCCAATGATGTTATAATTAACCAGCGCCATCTTCTCACTACAGGCATTTCAGAAACCCATTGTAATAAGAAAAAGGATTTATGTAGCAAAAGTTATGCCCGATTTAAAGTTTAATGACCGTGCGGGCATAACGACGCCCTTGGGTCTCCAAGTAGTGTTACGCTATGCTACCTGTATCATCCAATAATGTAATAATTTCCCAGGGCCTTCGTCTCATTTTATGCTTTCCAAAAATGTATTATGAACAGAAAACGGAGTTACAAAGTAAAAGTTACGACCGATTTTAAATTTAACGACCGTGCGGGCAAAGCAACAACCCTAAGTGTCCAATTTATCTTCCGCTTTGCTATTTAGATTACCCAACGATGTAATAATTATCCAAGGCAATCCTCTCATTACAAGCTTTCTAGAAATATTTAATAACAATAAAAACGGATTTACGAAGGAAAAGTTATGTCCGATTTAAGATTTGAACGACTGCGAGGGCATAACGACCCCCCGAGGTCTCTAAGTAGTCTTCCGCTATACTGTTTACATCACCCGATGATGTAATAATTTTCCAGGGCCTTTGTCTTTTTACAAGATTTACAGAAACATAATATAATAAGAAAACGGAGTTACGTAGCAAAATTTATGTCCGATTTTAAAATTTAACGACCGCGCGGGTATAGCGACGCCCCTGTGTCTCCAACTAGTCTTACGCTATGCTATCTGTATCACCCAGTGATGTAATAATTTTCCAAGGCCTTCCTCTCATTTCATACTTTCCAGAAACATATTATAAGAAGAAACCGAAGTTACGTAGCAAAAGTTATGGCCGATTTTAAATTAATGACCGCACGGCCATAACGACAACCCTAGGTCTCCAAGTAGTCTTCCGCTGTGCTATTTACATTGCGCAACAACTTCATAATTCTCAAAAGCCTTCATCTCATTCCAAGATTTCCAGAAATATTATATAATAATAAAACAGAGTTACGTAGGAAATGTTATGTCCGATTTAAGATTTTAACGACCGCAATGGCATAACTACGACCAGAGGTCTCCAAGTAGTCTTCCGCTATGCGTTTTACATCACCCAATGATATAACAGTTTTCCAGGGCCTTTGTCATATTACAAGCTTTGTAGAAACATATTACAATAAAAAAACGGAGTTATGTAGCAAAAGTTATGCCTGATTTAAAATTTAACGATCGTGCAGGCATAACGACGCCACTCGGTCTCCACTTAGTCTTATGCTATGCTATCGGTATCATCCAACGATGTTATAATTAACCAGGGCCTTCATCTCATTACAGGCTTTTCAGAAACATTTTATAATAACAAAACGAAGATTTGTAGGAAAAGTTATGATCGATTTAATATTTTTCCAACCACGTGAGCATAACGACAACCCTAGGTCTGTAAGTAGTCCTCCGCTGTGTGCTATTTACAGCGCCCAATGATGTAATAAATTTTTAGGGCCTTCGTCTCATTACAAGCCTTCCGGAAACATATTATAATTACAAAATAAGTTACGTAGCAATAGTTATGGCCGATTTAAGATTTTAACGACCGCGCGGGCATAACGATGACCCCAGGTCTCCAAGTAGTCTTCCGGCATGCTGTTCACATCCCCCAAACATGTAATTATTTTTAAGGGCCTTCATCGTATTACATGCTTTCCAGAATCGTATTATAGTAAGAAAATGGATTTACGTATCCAAGGTTATGTTCGATCTAAAATTTAACGATCGTGCGGGCAAAACGACGCTCCTGGGTCTCCAAGTAGTCTGCTATTTGTATCATCCAATGATGTAATAATTTCCAAGGGCCTTCGTCTCATTTTATGCTTTCTAGAAATGTATTATAAATAGAAAATGGAGTTACAAAGCAAAAGTTAAAGCCGATTTTAAATTTAACGACCGTGTGAGCATAACGACAACCCCAAGCCTCCTAGTAGTCTTCCGTTATGCTATTTACATTAACCAACGACGTAATAATTTTCAAAGGCCTTCGTCTCATTATAAGCTTTCTAAAAATATTTTATAACAATAAAACGGAGTTACGTAGAAGAAGTTATGGACAATTTAAGATTTTAATGACGGTGCGTGCATAACGTCGACCCCAGGTATCCAAGTAGTCTTCCGTAATGCTATTTATATCTCCCAATGATGTAATAATATTCCAAGGCCTTCATCGTATTACAAGATTTCTAGAAACATATTATAATAAGAAAACAGAGTTACGTTTCAAAATTTATATTTGATTTAAAATTTAATGACCACGTGGTCATAACGACGCCCTTGGGTCTCCACTTAGCCTTACGCTATGCTATCT
The DNA here is from genome assembly GCA_003260245.2 of Sideroxylon spinosum. Taxonomy (NCBI): domain Eukaryota; kingdom Viridiplantae; phylum Streptophyta; class Magnoliopsida; order Ericales; family Sapotaceae; genus Sideroxylon; species Sideroxylon spinosum. The sequence continues at coordinate 11,716 of QLOD02172682.1, forward strand.
GTATCATCTAATGATGTTATAATTAACCAGAGCCTTCTTCACATTATAGGCACTTCAGAAACATATTATAATAAGAAAAAGGAGTTATGTAGCAAAAGTTACGTCCGATTTAAAGTTTAACGATGGCGCGGGCAAAACGACGCCCCTGGCTCTCCAAGTAGTCTTACGCTTTTCTATCTATATCTTAGAATGATTTTATAACTTTCCAGGGCCTTTGTCTCATTTTATGCTTTCCAGAAACATATTATAGATTGAAAATGGAGTTTTAAAGCAAAAGTTACAACTGATTTTAAATTTTACGACCGCGCGGGCATAACAGTAATCCCAGGTCTCCAAGTAGTCTTTTGCCGTGCTATTTACACTGCCCAACGATGTAATAATTTTCCAAGGCCTTCCTCTCATTACAAGCTTTATAAAAATATTTTATAACAATAAAACGGAGTTACATATGAAAAGTTATGTCCGATTTAATATTTTAATGACCGCATGGGCATAATGAAGACCCGAGATCTCCAAGTAGCCTTTCGCTATTCTGTTTACATCACCCGATGATGTAATAATTTTATAGGGCCTTTGTCTTATCATAAGATTTGCAGAAACATAATATAATGAGAAAACGGAGTCACGTAGCAATAGTTATGTCCGACTTAAAATTTAACGACTGCATGGGCATACCAAAGCCTCTGGGTCTCCAACTAGTCTTACACTATACTGTCTGCATCATCCAATGATGTAATAATTTTCTAGGGCCTTCATCTCATTTCATTCTTTCCAGAAACATATTATAAGAAGAAACCAAAGTTACGTAGCAAAAGTTACGGTCGATTTTAAATTTAACGACCGCACGGGCATAACGACAACCCCAGGTCTCCAAGTTGTCTTCTGCTATGCTATTTACAATGCCCAACGGTTTCATAATTTTCAAAGGCCTTCATCTCATTCCAAGCTTTCCAGAAATATTTTATAGTAATAAAACGGAGTTACGTCGGAAATGCTATGTCCGATTTAAGATTTTAACGACTGCGAGGGCATAACTATGACCCGAGGTCTCCAAGTAGTCGTCCACTATGCTGTTTACATCACCCAATGATGTAGCAATTTCTCATGCCTTTGTCTTATTACAAGCTTTATAGAAACATATTATAATAAGAAAACGGAGTTATGTAGCTGAAGTTATGTTCGGTTTAAAATTTAGCGACCGCGTCTGCACTTAGTCTTACGCGATGCTATCTGTATCATCCAACGATGTTATAATTAACCAGGGCCTTCATCTCGTTATAGGCTTTTCAGAAACATATTATAATTGGAAAACAGAGATATGTAGCAAAAGTTTTGGCCAATTTAAGATTTTACTTACCGCGCGGGCACAACGACAACCCTAGGTCTATAAGTAGTCTTGCACGGTGTGCTATTACAATGCCCAATGACGTAATAAAATTTTGGGGCCTTCGTCTCATTATAAGCTTCCAGAAAATCAATTATAATAACAAAACAGAGTTATGTAGCAATAGTTATAGCCGATTTAAGATTTAAACGACCGCGCGGGCATAACGACGACGCCAGGTCTCCAAATAGTCTTCCAGTATGCTGTTTACATCCCCCAAACATGTAATTATTTTCAAGGGCCTTCGTCTTGTTACACGCTTTCTATAATCATATGATAGTAGAAAATAGATTTACGTACCAAAAGATATGTCCGATCTAAAATTTAACGATCGCGCGGGCACAACGATGCCCCTAGGTCTCCAAGTAGTCTTATGCTATGCTATCTGTATCATCCAATAATGTAATAATTCTCCAGGGCCTTCGTCTCATTTCATGCTTTCCAGAAATATATTATAATAAGAAAACAGAGATACGAAACAAAAGTTAGGGCTGATTTTAAAATTGACGACCCCGCGGGCATAACGACAACCCCAGGTCTCCAAGTAGTCTTCCTCTGTGCTATTTACATTGCCCAGTCATAATTTTCCAAGGCCTTCCTCTCATTACAAGTTTTATAAGAATATTTTATAACAATAAAACGGTGTTACGTAGCAATAGTTATGTCCGATTTAAAATTTAACGACCGAGCGGGCAAAAGAAGGCCCCCGGGTCTCCAACTAGTCTTACGCTATGCTACCTGTATCATCTAATGAAGTAATAATTTTCTAGGGCCTTCATCTCATTTCATGCTTTCCAGAAACATATTATAAGAAGAAATCGAAGTTACACAGCAAAAGTTACGACCGATTTTAAATTTAACGACCGCGCTGGCATAATGACAACCCCAGGTCTCCAAGTACTCTTCCGCTGTGCTATTTACATTGCCCAACGACGTCATAATTTTCGACGGCCTTCCTCTTATTCCAAGCTTTCTAAATATTTTATAACAACAAAACGGAGTTACGTAGGAAATGTTATGTCCGATTTTAGATTTTAACGACCGTAGGGAACAACTACGACCAGAGGTCTTTAAGTTGTCGTCCGCTATGCTGTTTACATCACCTAATGATGTAACAATTTTCCAGGGCCTTTGTCTTATTACAATCTTTCCAGGAATATAGTATAATAAGAAAACGAAGCTACGTTTCAAAATTTATATCCGATTTGAAATTTAATGGCCGAGTGCGTATAACGATGTCCCTGGGTCTTCAATTAGCCTTACGCTATGCTATTTATATCATCCAATGATGTTATAATTAACCAGCGCCATCTTCTCATTACAGGCATTTCAAAGACATATTATAATAAAAAAAAGGTGTTATGTAGAAAAAGTTATGTCCGATTTAATGTTTAATGACCGTGCGGGCATAACGACGCCCCTGGGTCTCCAAGTACTCTTACGCTATGCTATCTAGATCATCCAATGGGGTAATAATTTTCCAGGCCCTTCTTCTTATTTCATGCTTTCAGAAATATATTACAATAAGAAAATGTAGATACGAAGCAAAAGTTAGGGCCAATTTTAAATTTGACAACTGCGCGGGCATAACGACAACCCCAAGTCTCCCAGTAGTCTTCCGCTATGCCATTTACATTACCCAATGACGTAATAATTTTCCAAGGCCTTCATCCCATTACAAGTTTTCTCGAAATATTTTATAATAATAAAATAGAGTTACGTAGAAGAAGTTATGGACAATTTAAGATTTTAACGATCGTGCGTGCATAACGTCGACCCCAGGTATCCAAGTAGTTTTCCGCTATGCTATTTATATCTCCCAATGATGTAATAATTTTCCAAGGCCTCCATCTTATTACAAGATTTCCAAAAACATTTTATAATAAAAAAACGGAGTTACGTTTCAAAATTTATATTCGATTTAAAATTTAAAGAGCGCGTGGGCAGAACGACGCCCTTGGGTCTCCACGTAGCCTTACGCTATGCCATCTGTATCATCTAATGATGTTATAATTAGCCAGAGCCTTCTTCACATTATAGGCAATTCAGAAACATATTATAAGAAGAAAAAGGAGTTATGTAGTAAAAGTTATGTCCGATTTAAAGTTTAACGATGGTGCGGGCATAACGATGCCCCTGGCTCTCCAAGTAGTCTTACGCTATGCTATCTATATCATTCAGTGATGTAATAGTTTCCCAGGGCCTTCATCTCATTTTATGCTTTCCAGAAACATATTATAAATTGAAAACGAAGTTAGAAAGCAAAAGTTACGGCTGATTTTAAATTTTATGACCGCACGGGCATAACGATAACCCCAGGTCTCCAAGTAGTCTTCCGCCGTGCTATTTATATTGCCCAACGACGTAATAATTTTCCAAGGCCTTCCTCTCATTACAAGCTTTATAAAAATATTTTATAACAATAAAACGGAGTTACGTAGAAAAAGTTATGTCCGATTTAACATTTTATCGACCGCACGGGCATAACGACGACCCGAGATCTCCAAGTAGTCTTTCGTTATGCTGTTTACATCACTTGATGATGTAATAATTTTACAGGGCCTTTGTCTTATTACAAGATTTGCAGAAACATAATATACTAAGAAAACGGAGTCACATAGCAATAGTTATCTCCGACTTAAAATTTAACGATCACACGGGCATAACAAAGCCCCTAGGTCTCCAACTAGTCTTACGCTATGCTGTTTGCATCATCCAGTGATGTAATAATTTTCCAGGGCCTTCATCTCATTTCGTTCTTTCCAGAAACATATTATAAGAAGAAACCGAAGTTACGTAGAAAAAGTTACGGCCGATTTTAAATTTAATGATCGTGCGGGCATAACGACAACCCCAGGTCTCCATGTTGTCTTCCGCTGTGCTACTTACGTTGCCCAATGATTTCATAATTTTCAAAGGCCTTCATCTCATTCCAAGCTTTCCGGAAATATTTCATTGTAATAAAACAGAGTTAAGTCGAAAATATTATGTCTGATTTAAGATTTTAATGACCGCGAGGGCATAACTATGACCCGAGGTCTCCAAGTAGTCGTTCGCTATGCTGTTCACATCACCCAATAATGTAGAAATTTTTCAGTGCCTTTGTCTTATTACAAGCTTTGCAGAAACATATTATAATAAGAAGACGGAGTCATGTACCTGAAGTTATGTCCGATTTAAAATTTAACGATCGTACGGGCATAACGACGCCACTCGGTCTCCACTTAGTCTTACGCTATGCTATCTGTATCATCCAACAATGTTATAATTAACCAGGGCCTTTGTCTCGTTATAGGCTATTCAGAAACATATTATAATTGGAAAATAGAGATATGAAACAAAAGTTTTGGCCAATTTAAGATTTTACTCATCGCGCGGGCATAACGACAACCCTAGGTCTGTAAGTAGTCTTCCGCTGTGTGCTATTTACAGCGCCCAATGACGTAATAATATTCCAGGGCCTTCGTCTCATTACAAGCTTCCAGAAAATCCGTTATAATAACAAAACAAAGTTACGTAACAATAGTTATAGCCGATTCAAAATTTTAACGGCCGCGCAGGCATAACGACGACGCCTGGTCTCCAAGTAGTATTCCAGTATGCTGTTTAAATCCCCCAAACATGTAATTATTTTCAAGGGCCTTCGTCTTATTACACGCTTTCTAGAATCATATGATAGTAAGAAAACAGATTTACGTACCAAAAGTTATGTCCGATCTAAAATTTAACGATCGTGCGGGCACAATGACGCCCCTCGGTCTCCAAGTAGTCTTACGCTATGCTATCTGTATCATCCAATAATGTAATAATTCTCCAGGGCCTTCGTCTCATTTCATGCTTTCCAGAAATATATTACAATAAGAAAACGGAGATACGAAGTAAAAGTTAGGGCTGATTTTAAATTTGACGACCACAGGGGCATAACGACAACCCCAGGTCTCCAAGTTGTCTTCTGCTGTGCTATTTACATTGTCCAACGATGTCATAATTTTCCAAGTGCTTCCTCTCATTACAAGCTTTATAAAAATATTTTATAATAATAAAACGGAGTTACGTAGCAATAGTTATGTCCGATTTAAAATTTAACGACCGTACGGGCATAACAATGCCCCTGGGTCTCCAACTAGTCTTACGCTATGCTACCTGTATCATCTAATGAAGTAATAATTTTCTAGGGCCTTCATCTCATTTCATGCTTTCTAGAAACATTTTATAAAAAGAAACCAAAGTTACGCAGCAAAAGTTACGATCGATTTTAAATTTAACGACCGCGCGGGCATAATGACAACTCCAGGTCTCCAAGTACTCTTCCGCTGTGCTATTTACATTACCCAACGATGTCATAATTTTTGACGGCCTTCCTCTCATTCCAAGCTTTCCAGAAATATTTTATAATAACAAAATGGAGTTACGTAGGAAATGTTATGTCTGATTTAAGATTTTAACGACCGCGAGGGCATAACTATGACCCGAGGTCTCCAAGTAGTCTTCCGCTATGCTGTTTACATCACCTAATGATATAATAATTTTCCAGGGCCTTTGTCTTATTACAAGCTTTGCAGAAACATATTATAATAAGAAAACTGAGTTACGTAGCTGAAGTTATGTCCGATTTAAAATTTAGCGACCGCGTCTCCACTTAGTCTTACGCTATGCTATCTGTATCATCCAACGAGATTATAATTAACCAGGGCCTTCGTCTCATTATAGGCTTTTTAGAAACATGTTATCATAGGAAAACGAAGATTTATAGCAAAAATTATGGCCCATTTAAGATTTTACCGACCGCAGGGCATAACGATAACCCTAGGTCTGTAAGTAGTCTTGCGCGGTGTGCTATTACAATGCCCAATGAAGTAATAATTTTTCACGGCCTTCATCTCATTACAAACTTTCCAGAAACATATTATAACAATAAAACAGAGTTATGTAGCAATAGTTATGGCCGATTTAAGATTTTAACGACCGCGCGGGCATAACGACGACGCAAGGTCTCCAAGTAGTCTTCCAGCATGCTGTTTACATCCCCCAAACAAGTAATATTTTCAAGGGCCTTCGTCTTATTACACGCTTTCTAGAATCATATGATAGTAAGAAAATAGATTTATGTACCAAAAGTTATGTCTGATCTAAAATTTAACGATCACGCGGGCACAACGATGCCCCTGGGTCTCCAAGTAGTCTTACGCTATGCTATCTGTATCATCCAATGATGTAATAATTTCTAGGGCCTTCGTCCCATTTCATGCTTTCCAGAAATATATTATAATAAGAAAATGGAGATACGAAGCAAAAGTTAGGGCCGATTTTAAATTTGACGACTGTGCGGGCATAACGACAACCCCAGGTCTCCAAGTAGTCTTCCGTTATGCTATTTACATCGCCCAACGACGTAATAAGTTTCCATGGCTTTCGTCTCTTTACAAGCTATCTAGAAACATACTATAACAAGTGAATGGAGTTACGTAGAAAAAGTTATGGATGATCTAGGATTTTAACGACCGCTCATGCATAACGTCGACCCAAGGTCTCTAAGTTGTATTCCGCTATGCTAATTACATCATCCATTGATGTAATAATTTTCTAGGGCTTTTCTCTTATTACAAGCTTTCTATAAACATATTATAATAAGAAAACGAAGTTACGTTTCAAAATTTATATCCGATTTAAAATTAATGACCGAGCGCGCATAACGACGTCACTGGGTCTTCAATTAGCCTTACGCTAAGCTATTTATATCATCCAATGATGTTATAATTAACCAGCACCATCTTCTCATTACAGGCATTTAAAAATCATAGTGTAATAAGAAAAAGGAGTTATGTAGAAAAAGTTATGTCCGATTTAATATTTAACGACCGTGCGGGCATAACGACGCCCTTGGGTCTCCAGGTACTCTTACGCTATGCTATCTGTAGCATCCAATGAGGTAATAATTTTTTAAGGCCCTTCGTCTTATTTCATGCTTTCTAAAAATATATTACAATAAGAAAACGGAGATACGAAGCAAAAGTTAAGGCCGATTTTAAATTTGACGACCGCGCGGGCATAACGACAACCCCAAGTCTCCTAGCAGTCTTCCGCTATGCAATTTACATTACCCAACGATGTAATAATTTTCCAAGGCCTTCGTCCCAGTACAAGTTTTCTAGAAATAATTTATAATAATAAAAACAGAGTCACTTAGCGAATGTTATATCCGATTTAAGATGTTAACGACCGCGTGGGCATAACGACCCGAGGTCTCCAAGTAGTCTTCCGCTATGCTGTTTGCATTACCCAACGATGTAATAATTTCCTAGGGCCTTTGTCTTATTACAAGATTTGTAAAAAGATAATATAATAAGAAAACAGAGTTACATAGCAAAAGTTATGTCCCTTTTAAAATTTAACAGCCGTGCGGGCATAACGATGCCCCTGGGTCTCCAACTAGTCTTATGCTATGCTACCTATATCATCTAATGATGTAATAATTTTCCAGGGCCTTCATCTCATTTCGTGCTTTCCAAAAACATATTATAAGAAGAAACCGAAGTTACGTAGCAAAAGTTCCAACTGATTTTAAACTTAACGACCACGCAGGCATAATGACATCCCCAAGTCTCCAAGTAGTCTTCTGCTGTGCTATTTACATTGCCCAACGACATCATAATTTTCAATGGCCTTCCTCTCACTCCAAGCTTTCCAGAAATATTTTATAATAATAAAATGGAGTTACATAGGAAATGTTATGTTTGATTTAAGATTTTAACGACCATGAGGGCATAACTAGGACCCGAGGTCTCCAAGCAGTCGTCCGCTATGCTGTTTACATCACCCAATGATGTAGTAATTTTTTTATGCCTTTGTCTTATTAAAAGCTTTGTAGAAACATATTATAATAAGAAAATGGAGTTACGTAGCTGAAGTTATGTCTTATTTAAAATTTAAGGACTGCGCTGGCATAAGGACGCCACTCGATCTCCACTTAGTCTTATGCTACACTACCTGTATCATCCATCGATGTTATAATTAACCAGGGCGTTCGTCTCATTACAGGCTTTTTAGAAACATATTATAACAGGAAAAGAGAGATTTATAGCAGAAGTTATGGCCAATTTAAGATTTTACCGGCGGCGCTGTTATAACGACAACCTTAGGTTTGTAAGAAGTCTTCCGCTGTGATATTTACAATGCCCAATGACGTAATAATTTTTCAGGGTCTTCGTCTCATTATGAACTTTCTAGAAACATATTATAATAACAAAACAGAGTTACGTAGCAATAATTATGGCCGATTCAAGATTTTGAAGACCGCGCGGGCATAACGACGACACCAGGTCTCCAGGTAGTCTTCCGGTATGCTGTTTACATCCCCTAAACATGTAATTATTTTCAAGGGCCTTCATCTTATTACAGGATTTCTAGAATCATATTATAGTAAGAAAAAACATTTACTTACCAAAAATTATGTCTGATCTAAAATTTAACGATCGCACGGGCACAACGACGCCCCTGGATCTCCATGTACTCTTAGGCTATGCTATTTGTATAATCCAATGATGTAATAATTTTTTAGGGCCTTCGTCTTATTTCATGCTTTCCAGAAATATGTCATAGTAAGAAAACGGAGATACGAAGCAAAAGTTAGGGTTGATTTTAAATTTAACGACCGCGTGGGCATAACAATAACCCCAGGTCTCCAAGTAGTCCTCCGCTATGCTATTTACATCGCCTAATGACGTAATAATTTTTCAGGGCTTTCGTCTCATTATAAGCTATCCAGAAACATACTATACTAAGAAAACAAAGTTATGTAGAAAAAGTTATGGACGATTTAAGAGTTTAACGACCGCGCGTGCATAACGTCGACCCCAGGTCTCCATGTAGTCTTCCGCTATTCTGTTTACATCACCCAATGATGTAATAATTTTCCTGGGCTCTCATTTTATTACAAGCTTTTCCGAATCATATTATAATAAGAAAACGGAGTTACGTTTCAAAATTTGTATACGATTTAAAATTTAACGACCGAGCGGGCATAACGACGCCCCTAGGTCTTCACTTTACCTTACGCTATGCTATTTGTATCTTCCAATGATGTTATAATTAACCAGCGCCATCTTCTTACTACTGGCATTTCAGAAACCCATTGTAATAAGAAAAAGGAGTTATGTAGCAAAGGTTATGTCTGATTTAAAGTTTAATGACCGTGTGGGCATAACGACACCCCTGGGTCTCCAAGTAGTGTTACGCTATACTACCTGTATCATCCAATGATGTAATAATTTCCTAGGCCCTTCGTCTCATTTTATGCTTTCCAAAAATGTATTATGAATAGAAAACGGAGTTACAAAGCAAAAGTTATGGTCGATCTTAAATTTAACGACCGCGCGGGCAAAGCGACAACCCCCAGTCTCCAATTAGTCTTCCACTTTGCAATTTACATTACCCAACGATGTAATAATTATCCAACGCCTTCCTCTCATTACAAGCTTTCTATAAATATTTAATAACAATAAAAACAGATTTACGAAGGAAAGTTATATCCGATTTAAGATTTGAACGACTGCGAGGGCATAACGACCACCCGAGGTCTCCAAGTAGTTTCCGCTATGCTGTTTACATCACCCGATGATGTAATAATTTTCCAGGGCCTTTGTCTTACTACAAGATTTGTAGAAACATAAAATAATAAGAAAACGGAGTTGTGTAGCAAAAGTTATGTCCGATTTTAAAATTTAACGACCGCGCGGGTATAACGATGCCCCTGGGCTTCCAACTAATCTTACGCTATGCTATCTATATCACCCAATGATGTAATAATTTTCTAGGGCCTTCATCTCATTTCATGCTTTCCAGAAACATATTATAAGAAGAAACCGAAGTTACGTAGCAAACGTTATGGCCGATTTTAAATTTAATCACTGCGCGGACATAACGACAATCCGAGGTCTCCAAGTAGTCTTCCGTTGTGCTATTTACATTGCGCAACGACTTCATAATTCTCAAAAGCCTTCATCTCATTCCAGGATTTCCAGAAATATTTTATAATAAAACAGAGTTACGTGGGAAATGTTATGTCTGATTTAAGATTTTAACGATCACGATGGCATAACTACGACTGGAGGTCTCCAAGTTGTCTTCCGCTATGCTGTTTATATCACCTAATGATATAACAATTTTCCAGGGCCTTTGTCTTATTACAAGATTTGTAGAAATATATTACAATAAGAAAACGGAGTTATGTAGCAAAAGTTATGCCTGCTTTAAAATTTAACGACTGCACGGGCATAACGACGCCACTCGGCCTCCATTTAGTCTTACGCTATGCTATTTGTATCATCCAATGACGTTATAATTAACCAGGGCCTTCATCTCATTACAGGATTTTCAAAAGCATATTATAATAGGAAAACGGAGGTTTGTAGCAAAAGTTATGACCGTGCGGCATAACGACGACGCTAGGTCTTTAAGTAGTCTTCCGGTATGCTGTTTACATCCCCCAAACATGTAATTATTTTCTAGGGCCTTCGTCTTATTACATGCTTTCCAGAATCGTATTATAGTAAGAAAACAGATTTACGTATCCAAGGTTATGTCTGTTCTAAAATTTAAAGATCGCGCGGGTAAAACGACGCTCCAAGCTCTCCAAGTAGTCTTCTGCTATGCTATCTGTATCATCCAATGATGTAATAATTTTCCAGAGCTTTTGTGTCATTTCATTCTTTCTAGAAACATATTATAGTTGGAAAAAGGGAGTTACATAGCAAAAGTTAGGGCCAATTTTTAATTTAACGACCGCACGGGCATAACAACAACCCCAGGTCTCCAAGTAATCTTCAGCTACGCTATTTACGTCACACAATGACGTAATAATTTACCAGGCCTTTGACTCATTACAAGATTTCCAGAAACATACTGTAATAAGAAAACGGAGTTACATAGAAAAAGTTATGGGTGATTCAAGATTTTAACCACCGCACGTGCATAACGTCGACCCGAGGTCTGAAATTGTCTTCCGCTACGCTGTTTACATCACCCAATGCTGTAATAATCTTCCAAGGCCCTTATCTTTTTACAAACTTTCTAGAAACATATTATAATAAGAAAACGGAATTAAGTTTCAAAATTTATATCTGATTTAAAATTTAACGACCGAGCGGGCATAACAACGCCCCTGGGTTTTCACTTAGCCTTATGCTATGCTCTTTGTATCATCCAATGATGTTATAATTAACTAGCGCCATCTTCTCATTACAGGCATTTCAGAAACACATTATAATAAGAAAAAGGAGCTATGTAGCAAAAGTTATGTCCGATTTAAAGTTTAACGACCGTGCGGGCATAACGACGCCCCTGGGTCTCCAAGTAGTGTTATGCTATGCTACATGTAACATCCAATGATGTAATAATTTCCCAGGGCCTTCGTCTCATTTTATGCTTTCCAAAAACATATTATGAACAGTAAGCAGAGTTACAAAGCAAAAGTTACGACCGATTTTAAATTTAACGGCCGCACAGGTAAAGCGACAACCCCAAGTCTCCAAGTAGTCTTCTGCTATGCTATTTACATTACCCAACAATGTAATAATTTTCCAAGGCCTTCCTCTCATTATAAGCTTTCTAGAAATATTTAATAGTAATAAAAATGGATTTACAAAGGAAAAGTTATGTCCGATTTAAGATTTTTAACGATTGCGCGGGCATAACGACGACCCGAGGTCTCCAAGTAGTCTTTCGTTATGCTATTTACATCATCTGATGATGTAATAATTTTCCAGGGCCTTTGTCTTATGACAAGATTTACAGAAACATAATATAATAAGAAAACGGAGTTATGTAGCAAAAGTTATGTCCGATTTAAAATCTAACGACCACGCGGGCGTAGTGATGCCCCTGGGTCTCCAACTAGTCTTACGGAAAGCTATCTGTTTCACCCAGTCATGTAATAATTTTCCAGGGCCTTCAACTCATTTCATGCTTTCCAGAAACATATTATAAGAAGAAACCGAAGTTATGTGGCAAAAGTTATGGCCGATTTTAAATTTAATGACTGCGCAGGCATGACGAGAATCCCATGTCTCCAAGTAGTCTTTCGTTGTGCTATTTACATTGCGCAACAACTTCATAATTCTCAAAGGCGTTCGTCTCATTCCAAGCATTCCAGAAATATTTTATAATTATAAAACGAAGTTACGTAGGAAATGTTATGTCCGATTAAAAATTTTAACGACCGCGAGGGCATAACTACGTCCCGAGGTCTCCAAGTAGTCTTCCGCTATGCTGTTTACATCACCCAATGATATAACAATTTTCCAGCGCCTTTGTCTTATTACAAGCTTTGCAAAAACATATTACAATAAGAAAACGGAGTTAGGTAGCAATAGTTACAATATAAAATTTAACGACCGCGCGGGCATAACCACGCCACACGGTCTCCACTTAGTCTTATGCTATGCTATCTATATCATCCAATGATGTTATAATTAACCAGGGCCTTTGTCTCATTACAGGCTTTTCAGAAACATATTATAACAGGAAAGCAGAGATTTACAGCAAAAGTTATGGCCGATTTAGGATTTTTCCCACCGCGGGCATAACGACAACCCAAGTCTGTAAGTTGTCTTCCGCTGTATGCTATTTACAGCGCCCAATGATGTAATAATTTTTTAGGGCCTTCGTCTCATTATAAGCTTTCCAGAAACATATTATAACAATAAACAGAGTTACGTGGCAATAGTTGTGGCCGATTTAAGATTTTAACGACCGCGTGGGCATAACGACGATGCCAGGTCTCTAAGTAGTCTTCCCCTATGCTATTTACATTGCCCAACGATGTTATAATTTTCCAAGGCCTTCGTCTCATTACAAGCTTTATAGAAATATTTTATAATAATAAAATGGAGTTACGTAGCAAAAGTTATGTTCGATTTCAGATTTTAAGGACAGCGCGGGTATAACGACGACCCGAGGTCTCCAAGTAGTATTCCACAATGCTGTTTACATCACCCATTGATGTAATAATTTTCCAGGGCCTTTGCCTTATTACAAGATTTGTAGAAACACGATATAATAAGAAAACGGAGCTATGTAGCGAAAGTTATGTTCGATGTAAAATTTAACGACAGCGCGGCTATAACGACGCCCCTAGGTCTCCAAGTAGTCTTATGCTATGCTAACTGTATCATCCAATGATTTGATAATTTTCCAGGGCCTTCGTCTCGTCGCAAGCTGTCTGGAAACATATTATAATAAGAAAATGGAGTTATTGTAGTAAAAGTTAGGGCGATCTAAGATTTACCGACGGCACGTCACAAGGACAACCCTAGGTCTCCAAGTAGTTTTCTTTTACGCTATCTACATCACCAGATGATTTAAAAATTTTCCGGGGGCTTCGCCTCATTACAAACTTTCCAGAAACATATTATAATAAGAAAACGGAGTTACTTAACTCAAGTTATTACCGATTTAAATTTTAACGACCGTGCAGGCACAACGACGCCCCTGGGTCTCCATGTAGTGTCACGCTATGCTACCTGTATCATCCAATTATGTAATAATTTCCCAGGGCCTTCGTCTCATTTTATGCTTTCCAAAAATTTATTATGAACAGAAAACAGAGTTACAAAGCAAAAGTTATGGTCGATCTTAAATTTAACGACCGCGCGGGCAAAGCGACAACCCCCAGTCTCCAATTAGTCTTCCACTTTGCAATTTACATTACCCAACGATGTAATAATTATCCAATGCCTTCCTCTCATTACATGCTTTCTATAAATATTTAATAACAATAAAAATAGATTTACGAAGGAAAAGTTATGTCCGATTTAAGATTTGAACGACTGCACGGGCATAACGACCACCCGAGGTCTCCAAGTAGTTTCTGCTATGCTGTTTACATCACCCGATGATGTAATAATTTTCCAGGGCCTTTGTCTTATTCCAAGATTTGTAGAAACATAATATAATAAGACAACGGAGTTACGTAGCAAAAGTTAAGTCCGATTTTAAAATTTAACGACCGCGCGGGCATAACGATACCCCTGGGTCTCCAACTAGTCTTACGCTATGCTATCTGTATCATCCAATGATGTAATAATTTTCCAGGGCCTTCATCTCATTTCATGCTTTCCAGAAACATATTATAACAAGAAAATGGAGTTACTTAACTCAAGTTATTACCGATTTAAGATTTAACAACCGTTCAGGCAAAACGGCGGCCCTAGGTCTCCAAGTAGTCTTCCACTGTGCTATTTACATTGCGCAACGACTTCATAATCCTCAAAAGCCTTCGTCTCTTTCCAAGATTTCCAAAAATATTTTATAATAATAAAACAGAGTTACATAGGAAATGTTATGTCTGATTTAAGATTTTAACAACCGCGATGGCATAACTACGACTGGAGGTCTCCAAGTAGTCTTCCGCTATATTTTTTACATCACCCAATGATATAAAAATTTTCCAGGGCCTTTGCTTATTACAAGCTTTGTAGAAATATATTACAATAAGAAAACGGAATTATGTAGCAAAAGTTATATCTGATTTAAAATTTAACGACTGCCCGGGCATAACGACGCCACTCGGTCTCCACTTAGTCTTACGATATGCTATCTGTATCATCCAACGAAGTTATAATTAACCAGGGCCTTCATCTCATTACAGGCTTTTCAGAAACATATTATAATAGGAAAACGGAGATTTGTAGAAAAAGTTATGGCCGATTTAAGATTTTACCGACCGCGCGGGCATACCAACAACCCTAGGTCTGTAAGTAGTCTTCCGCTGTGTGCTATTTACAGCGCCCAATGACGTAATAACTTCTTAGGGCCTTCGTCTCATTACAAGCTTTCAAGAAACATATTATAATAACAAATAGAGTTACGTAGCTATAGCTATGGCCGATTTAAGATTTTAACGACCGCGCGGACATAACGATGATGCCAGGTCTCCAAGTAGTCTTCCGGTATGCTGTTTACATCCCCCAAACATGTAATTATTTTCAAAGGCCTTCATCTTATTACATACTTTCCAGAATCATATTATAGTAAGAAAACAGATTTACGTATCAAAGGTTAAGTCTGATCTAAAATTTAACGATCGCGCGGGTAAAACTACGCTCTTAGGTCTCCAAGTAGTCTTCTGTTATGCTATCTGTATCATCCAATGATGTAATAATTTTCCAGAGCCTTCGTCTCATTTCATTCTTTCCAGAAACATATTATAGTAGGAAAAGGGAGTTACGTAGCAAAAGTTAGGGCCAATTTTTAATTTAACGGCCGCACGGGCATAACGACAACCCCAGGTCTCCAAGTAGTCTTCAGCTACGCTATTTACGTCGCACAATGACGTAATAATTTACCAGGCCTTCGACTCATTACAAGATTTCCAGAAACATACTATAATAAGAAAACGGAGTTACATAGAAAAAGTTATGGGTGATTCAAGATTTTAACGACCACACATGCATAACGTCGACCTGAGGTCTGAAATTGTCTTCCGCTGCACTGTTTACATCACCCAATGCTGTAATAATTTTCCAAGGCCCTTGTCTTTTTGCAAGCTTTCTAGAAACATATTATAAAAAGAAAATGGAGTTAAGTTTCAAAATTTATATCTGATTTAAAATTTAACGACCGAGCGGGCATAACAATGCCCCTGGGTTTTCACTTAGCCTTATGCTATGCTCTTTGTATCATCGAATGATGTTATAATTAACTAGCGCCATCTTCTCATTACAGGCATTTCAGAAACACATTATAATAAGAAAAAGGAGTTATGTTGCAAAAGTTATGTCCGATTTAAAGCTTAACAACCGTGCGGGCATAACGACGCCCCTGGGTCTCCAAGTAGTGTTATGCTATGCTACATGTAACATCCAATGATGTAATAATTTCCCAGGGCCTTCGTCTCATTTTATGCTTTCCAAAAACTTATTATGAACAGAAAGCAGAGTTACAACGCAAAAGTTATGACCGATTTTAAATTTAACGGCCGCATAGGTAAAGCGACAACCCCAAGTCTCCAAGTAGTCTTCTGCTATGTTATTTACATTACCCAACGATATAATAATTTTCCAAGGCCTTCCTCTCCTTATAAGCTTTCTAGAAATATTCAATAGTAATAAAAACGTATGTCCGATTTAAGATTTTTAACGATTGCGCGGGCATAACGACGACCCGAGGTCTCCAAGTAGTCTTTCATTATGCTATTTACATCACCCGATGATGTAATAATATTCTAGGGCCTATGTCTTATGACAAGATTTGTAGAAACATAATATAATAAGAAAACGGAGTTACGTAGCAAAAGTTATGTCCGATTTAAAATCTAACGACCGCGCGTGCATAGTGATGCCCCTAGGTCTCCAACTAGTCTTACGGTAAGCTATCTGTATCACCCATTAATGTAATAATTTTCCAGGGCCTTCATCTCATTTCATGCTTTCCAGAAACATATTATAGGAAGAAACCGAAGTTATGTGGCAAAAGTTAATGCCGATTTTAAATTTAATGACCGCGCAGGCATGACGAGAATCCCAGGTCTACAAGTAGTCTTCCGTTGTGCTATTTGCATTGCGCAACGACTTCATAATTCTCAAAGGCTTTCATCTCATTCCAAGCTTTCCAGAAATATTTTATAATTATAAAACGAAGTTACGTAGGAAATGTTATGTCCGATAAAATATTTTAACGACCGCGAGGGCATAACTACGACCCGAGGTCTCCAAGTAGTCTTTCGCTATGCTGTTTACATCACCCAATGATATAACAATTTTCCAGTCCCTTTGTCTTATTACAAGCTTTGCAAAAACATATTACAATAAGAAAACGGAGTTAGGTAGCAATAGTTACAATATAAAATTTAACGACCGCGCGGGCATAACCACGCCACTCGGTCTCCACTTAGTCTTATGCTATGCTACCTGTATCATCCAACGATGTTATAATTAACCAGGGCCTTCATCTCATTACAGAATTTTCAGAAACATATTATAACAGGAAAACGGAGATTTGTAACAAAAGTTATGGCCGATTTAGGATTTTTCCCACCGCGCGGGCATAACGACAACCCTTGGTCTGTAAGTTGTCTTCCGCTGTGTGCTATTTACAGCGCCCAATGATGTAATAATTTTTTAGGGCCTTCGTCTCATCACAAGTTTTCCAGAAACATATTATGACAACAAACAGAGTTACGTAGCAATAGTTGTGGCCGATTTAAGATTTTAACGACTGCATGGGCATAACGATGACGCCAGGTTTCAAGTAGTCTTCCGCTATGCTATTTACATTTCCCAACGATGTTATAATTTTCCAAGGCCTTCGTCTCATTACAAGCTTTCTAGAAATATTTTATAATAATAAAATGGAGTTACGTAGCAAAAGTTATGTTCGATTTCAGATTTTAAGGACCGCGCGGGTATAACGACGACCCGAGGTCTCCAAGTAGTCTTCCACATTGCTGTTTACATCACCCATTGATGTAATAATTTTCCAGGGCCTTTGTCTTATTACAAGATTTGTAGAAACACAATATAATAAGAAAACAGAGTTATGTAGCGAAAGTTATGTTCGATGTAAAATTTAACGACAGTGCGGGCATAACGACGCCCCTAGGTCTCCAAGTAGTCTTATGCTATGCTAACTGTATCATCCAATGATTTGATAATTTTCCAGGGCCTTCGTCTCGTCGCAAGCTGTCTGGAAACATATTATAATAAGAAAATGGAGTTATTGTAGTAAAAGTTAGGGCGATCTAAGATTTACCGACGGCACGTCACAAGGACAACCCTAGGTCTCCAAGTAGTTTTCTTTTACGCTATCTACATCACCAGATGATTTAAAAATTTTCCGGGGGCTTCGCCTCATTACAAACTTTCCAGAAACATATTATAACAAGAAAACGGAGTTAGTTAACTCAAGTTATTATTGATTTAAGATTTAACAACCGTTCGGGCAAAACGGCGGCCCCAGGTCTCCAAGTAGTCTTCCACTGTGCTATTTACATTGCGCAACAACTTCATAATTCTCAAAACCCTTCGTCTCATTCCAAAATTTCCAGAAATATTTTATAATAATAAAACAGAGTTACGTAGAAAATGTTATGTCCAATTTAAGATTTTAACAATTGCGATGGCATAACTACGACTGGAGGTCTCCAAGTAGTCTTCCGCTATGCTGTTTACATCACCCAATGATATAAAACTTTTCCAGGGCCTTTGCTTATTACAAGCTTTGCAGAAATATATTACAATAAGAAAACAGAGTTATGTAGCAAAAGTTATGTCTAATTTAAAATTTAACGACTGCTCGGGCATAACGACGCCACTCGGTCTCCACTTAGTCTTACGATAGGCTATTTGTATCATCCAACGACTTTATAATTATCCAGGGCCTTCATCTCATTATAGGCTTTTCAAAAACATATTATAATAGGAAAACGGGGATTTGTAGCAAAAGTTATGGCCGATTTAAGATTTTTCCGATGGCGCGGGCATAATGACAAGCCTAGGTCTGTAAGTAATCTTCTGCTGTGTGCTATTTACAGCGCCCAATGATGTAATAACTTTTTAGGGCCTTCGTCTCATTTCAAGGTTTCTAGAAACATATTATAATAACAAACAGAGTTACGTAGCAATAGTTATGGCCGATTTAAGATTTTAACGACCGCGAGGGCATAACGATGATGCCAGGTCTCCAAGTAGTCTTCCGGTATGCTGTTTACATCCCCCAAACATGTAATTATTTTCAAGGCCCTTTATCTTATTACATGCTTTCCAGAATCATATTATAGTAAGAAAATAGATTTACGTATCCAAGGTTATGTCCGATCTAAAATTTAACGATCACGGGTAAAATGACGCTCCTAGGTCTCTAAGTAGTCTTCTATTATGCTATCTGTATCATCCAATGATGTAATAATTTTCCAGAGCCTTCGTCTCATTTCATTCTTTCCAGAAACATATTATAGTAGGAAAAGGAAGTTACGTAGCAAAAGTTAGGGCCAATTTTTATTTTAACGATGGCGCGGGCATAACGATAACCCTAGGTCTCCAAGTAGTCTTCAGCTACGCTACTTACGTCGCACAATGACATAATAATTTACCAGGGCCTTCGACTCATTACAAGATTTCCAGAAACATACTGTAATAAGAAAACAGAGTTACATAGAAAAAGTTATGGGCGATTCAAGATTTTAACGACCACACATGCATAACGTCGACCCAAGGTCTCAAATTGTCTTCCGTTATGCTGTTTACATCACCCAATGCTGTAATAATTTTCCAAGGCCCTCATCTTTTTACAAGATTTCCAGAAATATATTATAATAAGAAAACAGAGTTAAGTTTCAAAATTTATATCTGATTTAAAATTTAACGACCGAGCGGGCATAACAACACCCCTGGGTTTTCACTTAGCCTTATGCTATGCTTTTTGTATCATCCAATGATATGATAATTCACTAGCGCTATCTTATCATTACAGGCATTTTAGAAACACATTATAATAAAAAAAAGGAGTTATGTAGCAAAAATTATGTCCGATTTAAAGTTTAACGACTGTGCGGGCATAACGACGCCCCTGGGTCTCCAAGTAGTGTTATGCTATGCTACATGTGACATCCAATGATGTAATAATTTCCCAAGGCCTTCATCTTATTTTATGCTTTCCAAAAATGTATTATGAATAGAAAGCGGAGTTACAAAGCAAAAGTTTCGACCGATTTTAAATTTAATGACCGCGCGGGCAAAGCGATAGCCCCAAGTCTCCAAGTAGTCTTCTACTATGCTATTTACATTACCCAATGGTGTAATAATTTTTCAAGGCCTTCCTCTCATTATAATCTTTCTAGAAATATTTAATAATAATAAAAACGTATTTACGAAGGAAAAGTTATGTCCGATTTAAGATTTTTAACGATTGTACGGGCATAACGACGACCCGAGGTCTCCAAGTAGTCTTCCGTTATGCTGTTTACATCACCCAATGATGTAATAATTTTCCAGGGCTTTTGTCTTATGATAAGAATTACAGAAACATAATATAATAAGAAAACGGAGTTACGTAGCAAAAGTTATGTCCGATTTAAAATTTAACGACCGCGCGGGCATAGCGATGCCCCCGGGTCTCCAACTAGTCTTGCAGTAAGCTATCTGTATCACCCAATCATGTAATAATTTTCCAGGGACTTCATCTCATTTCATGCTTTCCAGAAACATATTATAAGAAGAAACTGAAGTTATGTAGCAAAAGTTGTGGCCGATTTTAAATTTAATGACCGCGCAGGCATGACGAGAATCCCAGGTCTCTAAGTAGTCTTCTGTTGTGCTATTTACATTGTGCAATGACTTCATAATTCTCAAAGGCCTTTGTCTCATTCCCAGCTTTCCAGAAATGTTTTATAATTATAAAACGAATTTACATAGGAAATGTTATGTCCGATTAAATATTTTAACGACTGCGAGGGCATAACTACGACCCGAGGTCTCCAAGTAGTCTTCCGCTTTGCTGTTTACATCACCCAATGATATAACAGTTTTCCAGGGCCTTTGTTTTATTAGAAGCTTTGCAAAAACATATTACAATAAGAAAACGAAGTTAGCTAGCAAAAGTTACGATTTAAAATTTAACGACCGCACAGGCAAAACGACGCCAGTCGATCTCTATTTAGTCTTATGCTGTGCTATCTGTATCATCAAACGATGTTATAATTAACCAGGGCCTTCATCGCATTACAGGCTTTTTAGAAACATATTATAATAGGAAAACGGAGAATTGTAGCAAAAGTTATGGCCGATTTAGGATTTTTCCCACCGCGCGGGCATAACGACAACCCTATGTCTGTAAGTTGTCCTCCGCTGTGTGCTATTTACAGCGCCCAATGATGTAACAATTTTTTAGGGCCTTCGTCTCATTACAAGATTTCCAAAAACATATTATAACAACAAATAGAGTTACGTAGCATTAGTTGTGGCTGATTTAAGATTTTAACGACCGCATGGGAATAACGACGACGCCAGGTCTCCTAGTAGTCTTCTGGTATGCTGTTTATATCCCCCAAACATGTAATTGTTTTCAAGGGCCTTCATCTTATTACATGCTTTCCAGAATCGTACTATAGTAAGAAAACAGATTTACATATCAAAGGTTATGTCCAATCTAAAATTTAACGATTGCGTGGGCATAACAACTCTCCTGGGTCTCCAAGTAGTTTTCCACTATGCAATCTGTATCATCCAATGATGTAATAATTTTCCAGAGCCTTCATCTTATTTCATTCTTTCCAGAAACATATTATAGTAAGAAAAGGGAGTTACGTAACAAAAGTTAGGGCCGATTTTTAATTTAACGACCGCGCGGGCATAACGACAATCCCAAGTCTCCAAGTAGCCTTTTGCTACGCCATTTACGTCGCCCAACGACGTAATAATTTTCCAGGGCCTTCATCTCATTACAAGCTTTCCAGAAACATACTATAATAAGAAAACAAAATTACGTAGAAAAAGTTATGGGTAATTCAAGATTTTAACGACCGCGCGTGCATAACGTTGACCCCATGTCTCAAGTAGTCTTCCGCTATGCTATTTACATCACCCAATGATGTAATAATTTTCTAGGGCCCACGTCTTATTACAAGCTTTCCAGAAACATATTATAATTAGAAAACGGAGTTAATTTTCAAAATTTATAACCGATTTAAAATTTAAAGGCCGCGCGGGCATAATGACGCCCCTAGGTATCTACTTAGCCTTACAGTTTGCGATCTGTATCATCCAATGATGTTATAATTAACTAGGGCCATCATCTCATTACAGGCATTTCAAAAACCTGTTATAATGAGAAAAAGAAGTTATGTAGAAAAAGTTATGTCTGATTTAAAGTTTTGCAACCGAGTGGGCATAACGACGCCCCTGGGTCTCCAAGTAGTGTTGCGCTATGCTATCTATATCATCTAATAATGTAATAATTTTCCAGGGCCTTTCTCTCATTTCATGCTTACCAGAAACATTTATAATAAGAAAAGGAAGTTACGTAGCAAAAGTCAGGGCTGATTTTAAATTTAACGACAATCTCAGGTCTCCAAGTAGTCTTCCGCTATGCTACTTACATCACCCAATGACGTAATAATTTTCCAGGGCTGTTGTCTCATTACAAGCTTTCCAGAAACAAACTATAATAAGAAAAACGGAGTTACGTAGCAAAAGTTATGGTTGATTTAAGATTTTAACGACTGCGCGGGCAGAACGACGACGCCAGGTCTCCAAGTAATCTTCCGGTATGCTGTTTACATCTGCCAAAGATGTAATTTTTTTCAAGATCCTTCATCATATTACAAGCTTTTAGAATCATATTATAGTAAGAAAACAGATTTATGTACCAAAAGCAATGTCCGATCGAAAATTTAACGACCGTGTGGGCACAACGATGCCCCTGGGTCACCAAGTAGCCTTACGTTATGCTATCGGTATCATCCAGTGATGTAATAATTCCCAAGGCCTTCGTCTCATTTTATGCTTTCTGGAAACATATTGTAAATAGAAAACGGAGTTACAAAGCAAAAGATACGGCTGATTTTAAATTTAAAGACTACGCGGGCATAACGACAACCCCAGGTCTCCAGGTAGTCTTCCGCTGTGCTATTTACATTGCCTAACAACGTAATAATTTTCCAAGGCCTTCGTCTCATTACAAGCTCTCTAGAAATATTTTATAATAATAAAACGGAGTTACGTAGCAATAGTTATTTCGATTTAAGATTTTAACGATTGCTCGGTCATAACGACGACCCGAGGTCTCCAAGTAGTCTTCCGCTATGCTGTTTACGTCACCCATTAATGTAATAATTTTTCAGGGCCTTTGACTTATTACAAGATTTATGGAAACATAATATAATAAGAAAACAGAGTTACGTAGTAAAAGTTATGTCCGATTTAAAATTTAACGATCCCGCGGGCATAACGACGCCCCTGGGTGTCTAACTAGTCTT
>QLOD02172833.1:0-11726 GCA_003260245.2 Sideroxylon spinosum
CCAATACATACACATACATAAGAAGTAGAGAAAATCAATGAAATTGGATCAATAAGATGCTATTTACCTTACCTGTGACCTTTTAGATGTAGATCGACAAACTAAGGCAGCAGACTACAAAACCAACTCAACGATCGCCGGAACTGGAGATTGAAAGTCAAGAAAACAATGTCAAGAGACCGCAGCTCAGTGTAATAAAGTTGAGAATGTTATTTGAATTTTTTAAGTATCCGCTGGTGAATTCACTCTAGTCCCGCGTGG
This sequence comes from Sideroxylon spinosum, assembly GCA_003260245.2. NCBI lineage: Eukaryota > Viridiplantae > Streptophyta > Magnoliopsida > Ericales > Sapotaceae > Sideroxylon > Sideroxylon spinosum. The sequence goes on from QLOD02172833.1 coordinate 262, forward strand.
TCGCTCTGCTCCGCCCGTCCGCTGGTGAACTTTTGGCTTTGGATTGAGGATTAAGCACTATTTTTATTAAATGTATAAATATCAAAATAGTATACAAAATTATCATATTAACGTTATACATTTATAACGGACATAATACAATAATGATTATAATATAAATAATATTTATTATTTATTATACTGTCATATATTGTATTATATTACATTATATTATATTATTTCTATAGCATAAGGAGTGTTTAAAAATAAAAGCTCTATTTGATCGTCTAAACATAAAATTTTCAGAACATTTTCAATCCCATTCTCTTTGCAAATTAGACAAATTATTTACTAATAGGGAAAAAAAAAAATTGAAGGATTCTCTGGTCCAATCGCTGTAATTGTTTTTTTAATCTTTATTGAACCACTAGGTCAATCTAACTTATTGTCTACACTTAGTTTTGGTGCAACAATTATATTTTGATTACTATTTTTTTTTTTTTTTTTTGAAATCTCGATTCTCTTCGTATAACGGCGACAACTCCCATGTTAAATTTTTAAATAAGAAATTAAAAAGAAAAACATTCAATCAAGGAAGGTAAATACAATTAATATAAACTACGATAGATATAAGTGCAATTATATTTAAATTTCAAAACTATGTATTATTGATTTTTACAAAATCCATGAAGTTATACTACACACTCATCATAATAATGCACAACACAATCTACACATATATGATACTTTAAATAAATTTCAGATGATACGAACCCTCTCTGTCAAGATCCATCTAGAGATCGATAAATTAAACAAAGAACAATAACTTATTTGCTATTCATCTTAATCATTTGTTTATATTAAAATATATATATATATAGGCCACATTTGGCAATGTTTTTATTTTTTACTTTTCTGTTTATATTTTCAAAATTTTATAAACTCGCAGCAGAAACGTATTTGTTAAACCTGTTTATATTTTTTTGTTTTAAAAAAAACAGAAAAAAATGTTTTCACTCTATTATTTTGTTACAAATATTTTGTCAATCTTAAACTCTGTCTACTCTTGTTACATCATATTTAAATAAAATAAATTCAAGTAATTAAATTGATTATATAAATAGATATGTAATATATATTATTAAATTATTTTTGATAATTAATAAAACTAAATTAATGGATTAATTTATTTTAATATAAAAATGAATTTAATTTAATTTAATAATTAACAAAATTAAATTAATTGAAATAAATATCATAATTAAATTAATTTATGCAAAATAATTATTTACTAATAAATAATTAAATCAGCTTCATTATTAAATTAAATTAAATATATATTATTAAATTATTTTAAATAATAATTTAGTTTGGAAATTAATTTAATTGAATACAGCAATCAATTTAATTTAATAATTAATTAATATTAAATTATTTTAAATAAATATCATAATTAAATTAAATTATTTTAATAAATAATGAATTTAATAAATTTAAAAATAAATAATTTAATTTAATAATTAATCTAATTTAATTATTTATTTAATATGAAATATGTTTTATTAAATTGTGTTTAATAAATAATATAATTAAATTATACTTAATATATTATACATTTACTAAATTAAATGATATAATATTCATATTTCATTCAGTTATTTTTAATAAATAATATAATTTATTTATTTTATATTTATTGAATTAAATTATTTTTAATAAATTATTTAATTTATTAATTTAATTAATCTAATTAAATAAATTAAAATAATATGCTATATATTTTATTAAACTGAATAATTTTTTAAAACTTATAAAATTAATTATTTTTTGAAAATAAAAATTTAATAATTGTAAATAAAATTACATTTTCAAACGTTGTTTCAGTTTTTATTTTAGGAGAAAAACAATAATAGAAAACAAAAAACACAAAACATAAGCAGATAAATATAACAAAAAAAAAAAACAATAATGTTATCAAATGGCTCATAATAATTTGTAGTAGAAAGTTGAATTGAAATCATGAAATCATCCTAAACAATTCTTTGTCGTTTTCAGTTCACTGAAAGAGTCTACCAACGTATTGATTGATACATAGCTGAATCGATGAACTTTTACGTCAAATCCTTTGCTGCATCATCTGAAAAGCCACATATACAACATACAGCATTGGATAATTAACTAATAAGAAAAAAAATGTTATTGTGCATGCACGATAAAAAATAAAAAAATAAATAAAAAATAAAAAAAGAGGTTATATGTATAGATAGGCAATAACGCCAATTACCATCTTCATTGTCCAACTTAAGGAATTGATCCTTCAAAAAAAATGTAAGAAATAATACATAAATATGAATTTAGAACATTAATTTATAATTTTATTATGCGAAAGTGTATTTGTTTGAGCCATTTTGATTCAAAAATTTCCTGAGATAATGAACAGTAGCTACTAGGGTTAGATTTTCCCCTCATTCTCCAGGAAAAATATGACAACTATTTATAGGTTAAGCAATCTGAAAATCCTTGGAGTGAAGAGGGGACCTAATCAACACATATATATATATACATAGTCTAATGGATTATCTCATAAAGAGATCATTAGACTCAATAGGCCTACACTTACTATCCAACCACAATTACTTTATAATAGGTGTGTATAAGCTCACAAAATGATCACAACAATAGCCTACTCTTAACGTCTCATAATCATACTGGTTTAGCTTGTTTTATTAAAACATAAAAAGACAATTAATGGAAGTTCAATTCAAGAAAATTCTAACAAAAAGATCTTCCTTGAAGCAAAAACAGTGCTTTGAACAGTGAAGCCATGAAAATGATCGAACACTTGAATATAAGCCAAGACAAGTGGAATAACCAACAAATTTTCCCCATCAAAAAATAAAGTAAATTTATACTTTGATCATATATAGCATTAGAATTATATATATCATATGTCACTTTGGCGAGCATCAAATGAATATATATTGTTAGAAATATTCATATATATATATATATATATATATTATTCTTTAATATATATTTAATTACTTTATACACATTGTAGCATATTGTAGCATATTCTATTACCTTAGTTTAGGAAATTAGCAAGTTTATATATTTTTACATTCTTTACATATCAAAATCCATAAGAATCATTATTTTCTCCATAATTTTAATTCTCTTATTATTCTAACATGGAATCAGAGCGAGATCATTCTGAAATTCAATCATTTCAGCCACAAATAGTATTCCAATTTGGCTTTTCCGTTCCCTTCGGCCTTGCCTCAATCCATTACTATTGACTTCGTTTGATTAATGGCGACTCCTCCTTGTTGCCCTCCCTTCACTGCTTGCGACGCTGGCTTGATATAGCACTGGAGAAGCTTTCTTCTTCCCATCCGAGTCTGTCCAATTATCCACTGCCCGTAACTTCTCAATCTTCCTTTATGTGATCATCTCCTTTTTCCTGAAGATGCCTCATCATTTCCTTTTGAGGCACTACCAATTCCTACCATGCCTACTCCAACCATACTCTTTTTCACCTTCTGAGGTATCACCAGTTCCTACCATGCCTACTCATACCATACCCACTTTTTCTTTTGAGGCTTCCCCAGTCCTTGCATTGCCTGCTTTGACCTCTCTTAATCTTCCAACGTTGCCTATCAATCCTCCACTTTTAGACAATGTATCTATCCTACTTGAGTCTTTTTATAATAATCCTACATTTTTTTACGACAATGCTCTGGTAAGAAAACTTCCATCTCATCTTTGTGATTTTCACTATTTCTACCATTCTCTCCCAACATGAGCCTCGCTCGTTTCAAGAGGCTAGTTTCCTTGAAAAGGCCCAAACTTAGGATTTGGTTGATCTTCCTCCCGATAAGATACCTATTAGTTGTAAATGGATTTACAAGATTAAGACTCACTCTGATGGATCCATTAAGCATTACAAAGCTCATCTAGTGGCCAATGGTTATACTTAAGAATATGGGATTAACTATGAAGAGACATTTGCTTACATAGCTTGACTTACTTCTATCCGGAGCTTACTTGTTGTAGCCGCCGCTCGTCAGTGACCTTTATCTCATATGGATGTTAAAAAAGCCGTCCTTATTGGTAAATTAGCGAATACATTTATATGCAACCTTCTCATGTCTCTTCTTATCCTTGACATCAGGTCTGTAAACGATGTCATGCTCTTTATAGACTCAAGTAGGCATCTTGAGCTTGGTTTACTAAATTTAGTGCTATCATCTGTACATTTTGTTTTCTTTCCAGTCATTATGATTCCGTTTTCCTCATTCGGACATCAACAAATGGTATTGTGCTCATTCTTTTGTATGTGGATGATATGATCATCACTGGTGATGATCACGGGGGCATCTATGAACTCAAGTCTCTGCTTAGTTCCCATTTTGAAATGAAAGACCTGGGTAATCTCAGCTATTTTCTTGGTCTTGAAGTCGCTACTGACACTATAGGTTGTTTCCTTTCTCAAGCCAAGTATGTTTCCGATCTTTTCTCTAGAGCCAGACTCACTGATAGTAAGATTACACCAAGTCCTCTTGAACCTAATGTTCATCTCACACCTCTTGACAACACGCATCTATCTGATGCCACACTTTATTGTCAGATAATTGGGAGTCTTGTCTATCTTATTGTTACTCGACCTGACATTGCATATGTTGTTTACATCGTCAGTCAGTTCATGTCAGCTCTCTACTCAGTTCATTATGCTGTAGTTCTCTGTATTCTACAATATGTTTAAGGGCATCTTGTTTTATAGACTCCATTATTCCTCTCAGACAGCTCTTGATCTTCAAGCTTATATTGATGCTGACTGGGTTGGTGATCCTACTAATTAGCACTCTACCACTAGGTTTTGCTTATTTCTATATGATTCTTTCATCTCTTGGCACAGCAAAAATAGACTGTCACTGCTCAATCTAGTACTGAAGTAGAATATCATGCTTTTGTTGACACTGCATAGGAGCTACTCTGGCTTTGTTTGCTAGTCTCTAACACGGGAGTGTCTCATTTTGTTGCCACTAGTGTCTACTGTGACAATTGGAGTGCCATTCAAATTGCACATAATGATTTCTTCTATGATCGAACCAAACACATTAAGATCGACCGTCATTTTGTGCGCTAACATGGGGCATAGGATACCATACAGCTTAGTCATATAACTTCTACTGCTCAGATTGTTGATTTGTTTATTAAGGCACTACCTCCTGAAAGATTTCATGAATTGGTTTTCAAACTCAACTTGGCTTCTTTTAGACCTTCTCGAATTTATAGGGGCATGTTAGAAATATTTTAATATATATATATATATTATTCTCTAATGTATATTTAATTACCTTATATACATCATAACGTATCATAGCATATTCTGTTACCTTAGTTTAGAAAATTAGGAATTCTATATATTTGTACATTCTCTAAACATCAAATACACAAGAATCATTATTTTCTCCATTATTTTCTTTCTCTTATTATTCTAACATAAATCAATATATATATATATATATCAGCAAATACGTACCTGGTGGTCAAAATTTGCTGGAAGAAGGTACTCAAACAATCCACTCCCTTCTTGATTTTGAAAAGATAGTGGGAAGAACTATCCTCATTCTTTGCATTGTTCTCTTTATATTACCCTCAATTAAGGGGTGTTTGATGTAACAAAAAATAAGATAAAATGAGATAATTTTTGGATTTATAATTCGTGCAGTGAGATAAAAAGTAAATTATTTTTAGAGATTTTCAGAGTTTTTCGACTTTTCTTTATACACCAAACAACCTTAGAGCTTGTATGGTAAAGTTACTTGTCCTTGCAGCTTCTTCCAGCTTGTCGGCTTAATCTCACCACAAGGCTAGGGAAGACACTTATTAATTAGAAAAATTGAAAAAGAAAAATTAAGAAAGTTACTATTTAATACATAACATTATTATTATTATTACTTTCTCTCTCTCATTACTAGTACTGTTTTTAATTTTCTCGTTTCTTTCCAAAACTCACAAACAAAGTATTTTATAACGGGGAGATATATGGCAAGAGAGAGTGTGAAGAGTTAGAGGTAGAAAATTAAGGCAAATGCATCTGTTCATACATACATACATACATATGTATCTAACCTTCTAAAGGAGTTCCAAGGTAGTAAACTGGAAGTGATTACCAAAACATTCGATGAATTGACAGGCTGGCGAGGCGTATAACATAAACAACTTGGCTGACCTCAATGCTTGGATCCTGATAATTGCCATTATCTAGGCTTTAGGTAAGTTTCTGGGTCTCCTTCACCAATGTCCTCAGTGATTTTTCTTCTTCACCTCCTGCAGCCATTTTTTTTCCTTTTTAATTTTATGATGATGAACAACAACTGGCGTTATCTATATATATAATCCTCTCCAGTTGATCTTAACAGTTTTCTAAAAGTCATTCACTTTTTCACCATACGAATTACAAACCAATTACTTATCTCATTTTATTTCACTTTTTATCACTCCAAACACACCCATACTATTTATAAATTAATCTTACTTCTCAGTTAAGTTTGCTAAAATAAATAGCCTTTGCTTAATCCACCGCAGGCAAGGAGTAGATATCTTTGTGTGTATTATTTAATACTTCATTAACTAACAACATATCATTATATAATGCCAAAAACTAATTAAAAAAAAATCCATTTCTAGGTGCACGTGTTTGAAGTCTGAACTAAAAAATGATTATCTATATAATAAAACACAATACATTTCAAAAATATCCATCTCACACACTATAATCAATGGTCGAGATTAGATTTTTTATATAAATGAATGGCTGAGATTTTTCTCTAACAAAACTTCCTTCACAAGCTCCCGCCTTTCCCATAAATATTTATTGGTTTGTATGGTTGAGATTTATTTGAAAAAATTTCGATGGCTGAGATTGATTTTTTTTTTGGATCCCAATTGACTACATAAAGCCTGGTGATGATGCGTCAGCAAAAAAGAAGAGAGGGGAGTGTCAGACTCAGGTTGAGAGAGGGGTTAGAGGGCTTTGGGTTATAGGGTTTGGGGGCTACAATCATCTCTCTCTCTCTCTCTCTCTCTCTCTTTGTGTGATGGGTTGCGTGTTGTGTTTGTATGTGTGTCGGTTGATGGGTTTGTGTGCGTTTGGAATTTTAGGAGTTGTTTGGAGTACAAAAAAAGTGATATTTTTTAAAATTTGAAATGTAAAAGTTGTTTTGGAATGACAGTTTTAATGTTTGTAATTGATTTAGGACACGTGATAAAATTTTAGTAAAATATTAAAAATTTTTAGAGTTTTGTAGAATTTTTGCATATAAATGTTAATTCAATTTTTTCAAACATTTGACAAAATCTGTAGGAACGCATCATAATGGTTTGCTCCAATGAATTTTGATGAAATTTTTTTTTAAACATTGGAAATTTTTAGAGTTTAAAAAAGTAAAAACTTTTGAAAATTTTTGGAGTTTCTTGAACTAGGTTGGGGCTTCAAACAGCCAATTAAAATGTAAATTTTAGAATGATATTTTGAAATTAAAAATTAATTTTAAAAATTAAAAATTAAGAGAAGTAATTTTGTTTTGAAATTTGCAGTGTAAAAAATTATTTTGAATTGATAGTTGAATGTTTGTGTTTGATTTGATATAAAATTGTTAAGTGATGTATAAAAGTGAAATGTGACAAATTTTAGTTGAGAATTTTAAATTGGAGTTTTATGAAACTTTTTGGTACAAATAACAGCTCAACTCTTTTTAAAAAAATTCGCCAAAATTCGTTAAAATAGATTTTGACAGATTTTTTTTAAAAAGTTTAATTTTCTTGAAGTTTGAAAATGGTGAAAACTTTTAAAATTTTTTTAAAGTTTTCTAAGTTTACTTGAGCTCAAACGCACCATTTCTCGTCAAATTATATTTTTGTACATTTTAAAACTTTTTTTTACTTACAATTTCAATTTTAATGTGTTTAATACTTCAATTTTAAATATATACACTTAGACTCTTTAGATTTACTAAAAATTTTAAATTTCGAATATTTTCAATTGTTGAATTTAAGTTATTTGCACATTAAGAGGGTGTTTGGTACGACAAAAATAAAATAAAATGAGATAATTTGTGGGGTTTGTAATTTGTATAGCGAGATAAAAAGTAAATTACTTTTAGAGATTTTTAGAGTTTTTTGACGTTTTATTGTGTACCAAATGGACCTTAAATTATAGTTTTATACTTTTAGGCACAGGTAATTTCTTGTACATATATATGTTGCCATTTTTCATGTTGGTTGTGGTATATATACACACACACACTAATCGTACTGTTCTTTAACTAAAATTAAATATACATATATTTTTACATCCCTTTCTCTCTTTACTTTGGCAAGATAATACAGATTTTTTTTTTTTTATTTTTCGTCATGCAACTCTTCAGCTATCAATCATTCAATTCTACTGGGTGGGAGTTTGAGAAAAAATTTTAGTTTGTGAAGGATCCTAATTATTTTTTAAAAAATAAAACTCAGTATCAACATTTGAATTTTAGTTTGTAAGAAGGACATTTTTGAAATGTGTTGTGTTTTGTTATATAGATATAGACAATATTATCAATTTAAAATTATAATTAGAATTTAGAAAAAAAATCACTCAGTAAAAACTAATTTTATTCAAATATTTGTAAGAATAAAAAAAAGAACAATGAATATAAGTTTTTAATTGGTTTCATAAAAATAATTCAAATAAAAAATATTATTATTATTAATTGTATGTGCTTAATTTATAAAATAAAACAAATATAGTTGATACGGAAAATTTAAATTTAAATTTAAAAAATACTATTCTCAAAATTAATTAATATTAGATATTTTATCTATTTTTAAATTTTAAAGATACTAAGAATTTTTGTTTAAAAAAAATAACCTTATTATTATTTAAATTTTTTTATTTGTGCTTTTTAATTCAATTCTATTTTTATTTGTATTTTAAAATTAATTACTAATACAATCGAAATATATAAATTTAATAACTATATTAAAGTTTTAAGCAAATGGTCTTCTTTTAAAACCTATGAGAAGGAGGGTCATTTTTCAAAACCTAAGAAGGTTGTTCCCTTTTCAAAAACTCATGAGTTTTTTTATATTTATTAAAATCATATGTCCAATTCTAGTGTTTTTATAGATAAAAAGAAAAGTGAAGTTGTAGTATTTTAGTAATGTGGGAGAAAAAAATTTTAAGGAGAAATTTTAGTTTGTAAAAAATCTCAGTCATTCATTAAAGAGTAAAACTAAATTTCAACTGTTGAATCATAATTAGTGATAGGGATATTTTAAAAAACTGTTTTATTTTATTATGTAGATATATATATATATATATATATATATATATTCAACCTTATCAATTTCAACTTAAAATTAAAATTTAGAAAAAATATCAATCCGCAAAGACTAATTTTATTCAAATATTTGTAAAAATTAATAAAAAAATAGAATGATGAATAGAAATTTTTAATTAGATTTATAAAAATAACTCTAATATAAATATTATTATTCATCATACATGCTTTATAAAACAAAACAAATATAGTCAACATGACTAATTTAATGTTAAAATTAGAATTTTAAAAAATAACTACTCCCGAGTTTAATTAATATTGATTTTTTTTCTAATTTAAAATTTAAAAATTCGAAAATTATTTTTAAAAATTTTTTTATTTGTGTTTCTTAATTCAATTTCACTTTTTATTTTTATTTTTAATTTAATTACTAATACAATTAAAATATATAAATTTAATAATTATATTCAAGTTTTAAGCAATTGGGTCCCCCTTTGGAACCCACGAGTAAGTGAATTTTTTTTTCGAAACCCAAGAATGTGAGTCTATTTTTAGAATTCGTGAGTTTTTTTACATTTATTAAAATCATATGTCACAAACTTACAATTCTAGTGCTTTTATAGGTAAAAAGAAAAATGAAGTTATAGTGTTTTGATGATGTGAGACAAAGAAATAAAAGTTGAGGGGGAGAACTTGATTTGTAAAAAATCTTAGTAATTAATTAAAAAATAAAACTTAATCTCAACCGTTAGAACTTAATTTGTAAGAGAAATATTTTAAAAGATCATTTTATTTTATTATATAAATTGCTCTATATAAAGCTTAATTATTATACATTTTTCATATTTAAAATCAAATCCAATGGTTTTTGAGCCGAGCAGGCCCAGTATCCATGGAAATATTTTTTAAGAGTTTAATAAGTATGAAAAATATTAATAATCGTTATTTTACCTAATCTAAGACTTAGGAGGAGTTCGGGAAGAGTTAGCTTTTTTTGTCTTTCTTTTTGTACTTGGTAAAGTAAAAAAAAAAAAAAAATTAACTTCATTTAATTTGACATTTTTGACCTTCATGATTTAAAAGAAGTTAAGAGAATAAAAATGATCATTTAAAAAAAAATAAAAAAGCTAAATAGCTCAGTTTGGTAGCGAAACACAATCTTAGTTCAGAAAAGCAATTTTTTGTTTTTTTGTAACTACCTATTAGTTTATTATTAAAAATTTAACTTTTTTGTATTTGAAAAACGAAAGAAATTAACTTTTTAGCAGGTAGTTGGTTTTTTTTTTTTTGTAAAATTGCTTAAAAAATTTTTTGAATGTAAATGAGTAAATTTGGTTATTTAAAAAAAATTTAAAAATTGTGTAAATAGAAGCTGACAAAACACGTACTAAGAAAGCGAAAGGATATACTAAATTAAAATTGGTAAAATTTTCAACTAATACAAAAGAAAAAAAAAATTTGAGTATAATGGAGAGAAAACACTTTACCATGCATATATAGCGCACAACATTATTAGCTTATTAGAAAAGTTGGCACGCTTTGCGAATCTATTCCCCATGTAGCTTTGTAATGGTTTATCGATAACCATAACAATTTTACGTACATTAAAGTTTTATATTTTGCTTTAATTTAGTAATTATATTTTTAAAGTGATATAATATTTGAATAACATCTTAATTTCAAAGTAGTTGTCAAAAAGTTAAAGAGCAATTCATATATAATAAATTTATTAATAATAAGGTATAGTTTGGGATGAAGAAAAATTAGTTTTTTTTTTTGTAACTGATTAATAGTTAGTTATTAAAAAATTAGTTTTTTTGTGTTTAGAAAGAGAAAAAAATTAATTTTTTTAATAGTTAATTTTTTAATTAATTTGATATTTTTACTTTTGAAGATTTAAAAAAGATTAAAATATAATTAGATAATTTTAATAATTTAAAAAAAATGAAAAAGTTAATAACTGTTAACTCAATTTTCAGTTTTTACGTACCAAACGGAGTCCAAGTCATTCTCTTAAAGTTGGGAGGAGCAAAGGTACGATGGAGTCGGAGGAAATTCAGATGAACTAACGACAAATTGGGAAAGACACACTTCCGGCACTTGTTTGGAAGCTAGCAACTCAATAAATTTAAATCAATTAAGTATTAATTAGTC
>QLOD02172902.1:0-11716 GCA_003260245.2 Sideroxylon spinosum
TTTATAAATTTCAAAAAGATTTTAACCTCTTTCAATAGATTTTGATGCAAAACCGTTCCAATAAAATCAAAAAAATAATTCAGATGATTTTTTCTTCAAAAATCTGATGCAAAAGTCAAAAAGTTTACTATTTATCTCTAAATTCTGATGCAAAACTATTTTAATGATTTTTTTCTCAAAAAAACTGATGCAAAAGTCAAAAAATTTCATTATTTATATCTCAAATCATATTTTTCGTTATTTTTCGTCGTACCAAACAAATCCACAATAGAAAGTAACGTGGTTCTAGCATTACAGTAATTTAAATACATCTCTTATCATCACTTTTTTTTTTTTTGGGAAAAAAAGGATACTGGCATGTTGAAAAAGTAAAAAAATCTTTAAAAATCTCTAAGAAATTTTATTCTCTTCGTACTTTGTAAAAGTTTTATAAATTTATATATATTTACATATCCCAACAAATTTCTACAAATCTTAATAAACTTTTTATTAACCCTCATAACATTTTCATAAACCCTAATAACTTTTCTATAAATTCCAAAAATTTTTCATTGACTTTTAATAATTCTAATTTAAAACCATTAGAACGGGTAAAAAAAACCAATCAAACGAATTCTTGTTCTAAAAAACTATGCAAAAGCAAAAAATTCTACTATTTATTTTTAAAAAACGTAATTTGGTGGTTAAATGTCAAATAATAAAGAAAATTAAAAAATTACTCAAATCATAATTTTCTTTATTTTCCTAAGCCCCAAACACTTAATCTTTCAACGGCATCAATATATCACTTTCTTTCCATGCATAATCACTAACGGGAACGCAAGCCAATTCGGACCCGAATGATCCAAATGGGTCGGGTCTGTTAAGAAATTTCAAATAAGTTTTGGGTCCTTTTTAAATAGGTTAAACAAATAACTTATTTGATCTGTTAAAATAATAATAATAATAATAATAATTAATAAATAAATAAATAAATAAATAAAACTCATCTGTTATTCCAAACATTTTGACCCGTTAATCTATAATTAAAATATGAATCAAAGAAGTTTAACAAGATAATTAATTGAGTCTAAGGTGATGGAGTGCATGGGCTAAAGTGAGTGATACCCTAAGTAAAACTTTGTTCCAAAATTTTTTTAATACTAATAATATATAATATCTTAACTTAAACATTTATGATTCAGTTTAATACAAGTCATACATCTGTTTAATACTTAACTCATAGTTTAATATAATTTTTTTTAACTTAATTTAATATTCAATCATAATCCAATTTAATATCAAAATCATAATCCAATTTAATATCAAACTCACAATCCAGAGCAAAGAAAAATTCCAGCTCCGTCCTTAGACTGAGTAGGAGCCGACTCACCAACCTAGTATCCAACTCATTGATGATTGCACACTCCTTATTAATACTATTAATCGTTTAACAAGGCCTTGGGTAAAAATATGCGTCACACTTCACACTTGAAATTTTTAACCCACTTGGTTGAGAAGTACTTTGAAAATGAACATATTACGTATTAACTAACAGTTACAAACTCACAACCTATCCCACCTTAATTTCTAAGTAAGAAGTTTGAGTCATGAGAATCATTGTCAAAGCCATAACATGGTGGGAAATGAATTGAATAAACAACAAAGCTGCATTGTTTTATGGGTAATGTATATATATACACCCAACTTCTTGAGTATAACGTATAGAAACACAAATATACATCCAGCAACAAGCGATAATAGTAGCTCTAGAAATGGAAAAAACAAATTAGGGAGCACAAACACCATAATACGCTGCTGTAAATTGAACACAAACTCGGGGAATTTCAGCAAAGGGAGGTACCAGAAAGTTGGCCAAAAAGAAAAATTTCAGACAAACTGGAAACCCACGAGAACTCTCACTGAATTGTACTTAGTTCCTCTTAAGTCATAAAGGGGGACCGCGCGGATACCTTCCCTCAGTTCGGAAACAGGCAAACAAGTTTGGCCAGCGAAATCATCCTTTTCGGACATGTCATACTCATATACTTCAATTCGAAGTAAAGCCAATTCAGGAACAGTCAATGGGAACGTAAATTCTTTATCCCAAACAGGTGTCCAGTTGTCCTCTTTTTTCCCTGTTTCCATCATTTTCACATCAGCAGGCACTCCCGCAATCCCAACCTGCTTCACAAGTAAAAGACTCGAAGAAATATGCAGTAAATATTGGGAAACACAGATTCATCATAATGCTGTGAAAGACTCCAGGAGTGCTGATATCAGTGTACCAAAAATGTTAGGTATTTGAGTGCTCTTAACCAAAAAACAAATGTAAAAATGGAGACTACTCGTGGTTGAATAGGAAAGGTTTTATTTAGAAAGAACAACAATTGGAATGCATGCACTTCTGCATATGGGTTTCTTTTGAGTGGTCTTGGTGCATCTCATTCCCAAAAGCTAGTTCATAAAACGAGACTTTCTCTCGCAATTATATACTAACCATCAGCCCTTTCCACAAGATTGATGGCAAACCTGGACTCCAATACCAGTATTAGATGGTCTTGAGCCTATTTCGTTTCCAAAAACTAGTTCAAGCGGTAAGATTTTTTCTCACACTTATATACTGACCACTAACTCTTTTAACAACCGATACGAGAATACCCCAGTAATTTCTTTTGCAATAGCATACTGAAATTCCAATGAGAAATCTGTAAATCAGACAGCTCTATGTAGTTATCAGCCTACAGGTTGATAAATGGGATTTTCTCATAAAAGGATATGGTAAGCTAGCTGAATACCAATTCGTATTCCCACATACAAAGTACTATATACAGCTTAAAATTAGTTTTAATCAATGTTAGCCATTGCAATGTCAATCATGAATCAACTGGCTACGGAAGGCGGTAAATGTAGGAAGTACTAGAGGGTATATAGCTTACCCTAGCGTAGAAGTCGGGCGGTGAATACAAATCGAAGTGAGTTTTTTTGAAGTCTAAGTGCCATCCCTCACCCAAATATACTTTCACCTGCAGTTATATAAAGCGTCATAGAGATTGCATAGATGGAAGGAAATGCAACTAGATTTGTTTTTAGTGGTGCATTTACCTTTAAAGTTTTATTCACCGGCAACGTTTCTTTGGGATTAAACACCTCATCGTGAGGTCCCCTCTGCATCAAAATATCAGGCTTCTTCACATAACCACACCCTCCATTTGATCGAAACATCCCATGCATCAACCATAGTGATTTACCATATCCCTGAAATTGTAGCAGAGTGATGAGTTAGCCTTTCAACCAGAAATTTACAATGTCATTTCCTTTAAATTAAGGAAAGAGTAAACAACTGTAACAATCATTTATTCTAAATTAACGTTAGAAAAAGGTAAGGTCCCTCACAGTACAAAAATTAATTTTAAAACAATCTTTTTTGCTACTTATGCTTTTGTTCTAATATGTGGTTAAGCATCAGAAGTACATCTATAATATATATTCTCTTCTAACTTATCAAAAAATATATATATTATCTTCTATTCTTTTTAAATTTTTAATTCTTAAAAGTGATTTTCTTGAACTAGTTTTGACTACCTAATTTACGCTTCCTTAAATCTATTTGTTATACAATTTTAGTGGTGAACTGGTGCAAACATTTACTTTGTGATCGGTAGAGTTAGAACTGAATTTTCTGAGAGCAATTGACTAGATAAAATGTATGGAAAATGTATTCAGTGTCAACGGGAAAGACAAACATAATTGAGATTTCTTTTTCATTATTTTTAAACAGTAGTTTCTAAGGTATTTTGACTAACAAGCCAGACCATGTAGCTTTATTAAGAACATGAAACACATTCCCCTATCAACTCACTCAAATGGCTCGGATGTCTTGGAAAACTGCGAGTCTAGCAGTCTTTCACCACTTCCAAGAAGCAACCGATCTTTTTAATTATTTTTCCCTTTTTCCCCACTTAATTTCTTCTTGCATAAAGTGGACTGAATGCGTATGCTATTTTTCGAAACTACCTGACCTTGTCACTTTAAATTCTTCCACCAAGAATGCTTCATTCTTTAAGACATAGAACTTTAGATTGAGAGAGACTGAAAACGTTGAGCTAAAAATATAAAGAAACCAAGAAGGAAATAGGTTGAATAGAGTAATTAGCATGGTTCATTGGGAAATTTTAAATAAGAAAACAGAATGAGACCTGCATATTAAAGGCAACCATTTGAGCTCCATGCATCCAACCAATATGAGGCTTGTAATTGGAGGAGGTAACCCGAGTGCCTTTCGGGTATACCCTTAGAATATTCTTCTGAGTGAACCTGTATTCAGTTAGAGCGCCCAAGAAAGTTGTTCAATAGAAAATTCTAAACCAGGAAAGGGAAAATCATTTAGGCTCCATTTGGATATTCAGGGTTTAAAATCAATAGAATTGAGATTAAATTGTATTAAAATCAATAGAGAGTTAACCTATCCAATAATTGACGCAAACCCCCAATGCCGCATGGACTTCCGCTCTGACCCCCCGTCGTGGGGATATTGTACTATGCGGAAGGTCAGCATCCTTTCCCTTGCAGGGATGTATGAAGTACCAAACCCCCCTATTTCACCGCGGATCCTCGCCCCTACTGCCGAGCAGCTCGTAGCAAGGGGCATTTCAAACTAGGAAATTGCCAATTTGTATATCATATTAGTATCATCCCTCGAGCTAGAAGCAAGACTCAAGGGGGATCGCTTTGCCATCCCGCGTGACCATCGGGAACAAAAGGTTAGAGATTGAAGTGGAGGGATTCATCGAGGCATCACCTCGACCAGCCCAAGGAGAGAGAAGCCCATGCATTTAATGCAGCTGTACCAATATTTAATAACCCTAACCACTATAACCAGGTGTCTTTCCCCTATCCAATCACAAGCCTGAATTTCTCCAACTAACATACAGGATCTATCACCTCTACCTCGAATCCACATACCTTGGACTGACCATCAAGGTACTATCATTGACGTATGCCCTCATGATCACTCAACCCTCGTTGACATGTAATGATTATCTATTTCCTACCACTATATATACATTAGTATCTTTACGCGTGACTAAAGGCCGGTGGGCCCCTCCCTCTCTCTCTCTCTCTTTTTCTCTATCTATCATATCATACATGTCAAATCATTTAAGTAAATTTATAAAGTAGATATTCTGTATTTTTTACATTTATGGGTGATATTGAATACACTCACCTATCATCATCTAATCTCTCTCCCTCTCTTGCTTGAGGTTACTCCGACTCTCATCCTAATCATCTCGAGTGAGGTTTTGTCACCGATGATAATGATTAATATTATTTCGGATTATCGGATTATTTTACACCATTCTGATCTCCCACGATAGTGCATGAAAAATTTTCTAATAATTACTAAAATAGCAGTATCACTACTTTTCAAAATAGTGGAACTACTGTTATAAAAGATTTAATAATTACTTTTTGTATCTATCATAATTAATCATTTTAAACTTCTCAAATCTAGGATGAAATCCCTATCTAAATTAACATTTATATTGGAGCAGTTTTTTTTTAATAGTTAGCACTTAAGAAGTATTGATACGGAAACAGTAATTTTTTAAAAGTGAGGATACGGAAGCTGTAGGGATACGGCTAAAAATATAAAATTTATAAATTTTTATTAGTTATATATATATATATATGAATATAACATTCACAATAAAATCAATTTAATATATGATTCAATATACAAAATATAACAAAATATAAGTCATAAGATTTTATAATTAGGAGCTTCAACTATTTAAGTTAGATTTGTCTTAACCATATACTTAAAGAAATAATAAAATAATAGAATATGTCATATGGCGTATCCGATACGTATCTTGAAATATTCAAAGAGTATGTGTATCCGATACATATTGGATACAAATACGACAACCATTTTGGAGTATCCATACTTCTTAGTTAGCACCAAATCCCTTTATTTTAAATCTATAAATACAAATGCAACATTAAGAGTAACAATACTCAGACTGGGATTAGAATATACCTTACAACATCCATTCCACATGTTTCAGCAGCCTTTCGAAGTTGTTGCTCACTCAAACTAAGGCGTCTAACTCTACCAATTTCAACTTCCAGGGCCTTCTTTAAGCCACCTTTAGGTTTTCCAGCATGGATGGTAATTAGACTACTGTATGCAGGTGGTTCAGATGATTGTGGATCTTTATCGAAGTCATCATCGTCTTCTTCATCCGAAATTCCGTCACTCTTATTATCATCACTCTGCAAGCACAATGAGCAACTTTAATAAGCAAACACCACAAAAAATATAGGCATGATAGGAGATTCAACTGGGAGCCTAGTGAACATCATATTTCATTTCCATTTCACCTTATCATCATTTCCTTGATCAGCCGTCAGCTTTAATGGTTTCTTGCCCCCCATATCTACATCAGAATCCTTCCTTTTCAGTGAGCTATGTCCCAAGGTTTTGGTTTCAGGGTATGCTTTTGGGGGTTTGGTTGAAATGATGACATGGTGTTTCAATTCTTCCGGCGAAGGGAACTCTGTTAGGTCTGTTTTCGGGTGAAACAACATGTTTCCAAATGTTTGAATAAGCATCTGCAAATAAAACACCCGCGATTAACCCAAAAAAAAAAAAATTGATTCAAAATAAAAGGAAAAATGGTTAAAATTCGTTGAAAAAATCAACATACACCTTAGCAACTTTATATTGAAGATCAGGTGTGAGATGGTCTTCCAAAGTTATTATTACAGGATATGGAGAAGCAGAAAAAGCATGCTTTTTGATCGACTCCAAACACATTATGAGTTCCACAGGAGTTGTCAGGGTCCTATATTCGATAATACATGAATTCAGTGGTATTGCAAGGGAAACAAGAACTTAAAAATGTAACATAACTTCAAGTAAATTTAGTAGTACATATAAAGGATAGTAACCCCATTTGTTTGTTTGTTTTTTTTTCATTGTTAGCTTATATAATATTTAAGGAAGAAAACTAGAATCAAGAGCACAGAATGTCCACACCATAAACAAATTGTCACAAATGAACATAGGTCACAACTCAGAATTCATAAAGTGATCTGGGATCCTGCTTGGCCATGAATTTATGTCCAACACAATCTCTTCCAGCTTGGGAATAACTCGTAGAAGGGCTATTTTCTTAGTCTAACTTGGTTAAAATTGATTGTTTTAAGGAAATCTCATTAGGACTTTGGGTTTTTAAGTTCTTTGGTAACTACCACAAGACTCAGCTCTACACCAGCATTGAGGTCCTGCTTTAGCAAAAGAATTAAAATGTTAAAGCTGATAACACTATGGGCTCAAGGGAGTATGTTGCTTCTATTTAACTTTTTCTCTTTTAAATGGAAATCAGAAATTTTGTTTAAAAAAAGCATTGAAAGAGGGAAAAATTTTCCTCCAAACACGGGGACAAGGAGAGAACACCTAGGGTGGGTTGGGGTTGGGGCTGTTGCATATCAACTGTTTGTACCCAGAAGCCCTTGTAGCACCCTGTGTGGTTTTTGCCAGGGAAGTTACATTAAGAACAAGCCAATCTAAGCATTGTTGGACTGAAGTGAACAAAATACTCGAAAATTCAACCTCTCTCGGCATTGGAATCTTATAATTTGGTGACACAACAATGTTAATGTGTTTTACTGACCAAGCAGTATGTTTTATTAGTGGTCCGCCATGATCTATTCATTCACAACAAGTTTTATCGTACTATATAAACCTGAAAAATTGTTGTACATGTTTTTACCGCAACTGTAATGGGAGTCTCTTATTTTTTATTTTTCAATGACGAGAAAACCTTTGAGATTGTTTGTTTGGTGATCTATAACAAATAAAGGCAAATTTGAATATACATCAGTGAAAAGCAAGTTTATTGACTTATCATTTAAAAAAAAAATGGATGTGAGACGGAAAAAGAAACAAATTGAATTAGACAAAACAAACAAATGTAGTCGTTAAATCGAACATCAAGTGTAAATGGAGATTCAGTTCTAATATCACAAATATTGTTCTGCTTTATTTGACTACAACATTATGTGAAAGTTTAGTTATCTTCACGTATAATCATTGCTATCAGAAGGTAACTCCGACTACAATTACATTCAAGTAGAACAACCGACAAGGAGACAAGGATAGGATGATCTAAAAGTTTGGTTGCTTCAAATAGAGTTTTGGTTAAATAAAAGCAGTGTAAGAACATGTTTTCATTTGCTGAGAGAGTTAAGCCACAAAAACCTAATCTTTCTTATCCTTTTCCTCGCCGCCTTCTCCTTTTCATACCTTTTTATTTGTGCTATGAATGTTATTTAAGAAGGGATATGAAACAGACCCACACATCATAGCGGACACAAAATAAAATGTTCCCAGAGTTGAAATTTTGGAAGCAAATGCTAGTTGATTTCATACCCTCCGTGGCAAACAATCACATCATCGTTTGTCTGGTTTGGCCAAATATCCAATTCAATTACTCGCACACCTCTCTCCAGTGCTTTTATGATAGGCTCCACACTGCACTCACTACTTAGTTGGTTTCCTGTTAAGTATGAGTTGTGGCCGGTGTACACAAAATAATGCGCCAGTGGAGCATTCATGTCATGATGCACCTGTGTCAAAAGAAATATTTCACAGCAAAGTCTATTGAGTCAATTCAAAAATTTCACGAACGAAAATTATATATATGGGTAAAATTGCTTAGTGTACGAAAGAAGAGGATCCTTCACTAAGAATCCACAAAAGGACATAACTTGCAATGTATTTAGGAGACCAACCAAAAGCGCACAAATTAATTACAAAATGTAATGTCCATCGCTAACTGACATTGATAGGAGCGGTCCCAAGGGGACGATTAGGGACGGCTTTCCTTAAGTTTTGAAAATACTTTAATAACCTCGTAAAATTTTAAGATTTTTTCATATAATATAACGTTCCTCCTAACAGCTAAACCCAAATCACTCTCATCATTACGTATATAAATATAATCAGAATTTGACAAACAAAATGAAGAAGGATTGATTACCCCGAGAGAGAGAGGAGGATTGAGGTCACTGAGAAGGTATCGAAAGAATGCTTGGAGATGAAGGTCTTTGCGCTGGAAGATGTTGAGAAGCTTGAGGCTATCGAAAATGGCCTGTGCGCCCTCCTGGGTCGCTTCTTTCTCCCCTTGGAATTCTATCAGGAAACGGAGCAGTTGATCAACGCTCATGTTACCGTTCTCCGAAAAGCGTTCGAACATTTGCTTCACATCGTTCGGAGGCTCAGCACCCCTTATTCTGAAAATTCGCCTGAAACAAAAGCAAACTTTGTAATATTGCTTTGGGGTGGCCAGTTTTGATCTTTGTGGTTGAGGACGCCGCCTCCTTGGGGTTGATAATGGCTTGAAACATAAACACTTGCTCAAGTATTGCTTATTGCTCTGTTGTTCTGACATATTTTATCCAATTAGCAGAGAGATTATTGTGGTTGATGCTGATGACAATGTTCAACTTGTTCTTGTTGCTTGCTGTAATGATTTTATATAGAATTTTAGTGATACTATACCCGCGTAATAAAACTGAAAACAAATTAATTATTTTATATTTTTATTAAATTTTGTGATGTTTAGATAGAAATACAGAATTTTAGTGATTACATTTAAATAGAGGAATTGAATGATGGTATGTATATGATACAATAGGACAAATTAGATATAATATGAAATTATTTTTTTACATAGAATTATCTTGTTGATATTTAATTCGTAGAATATAAAATGAGATTAAAAAAAATAATTTGATTTAAAATTTGATACAAAATAATTTTAGATTTTTAAATTTTGACAGTAAATAAATGTAGAGGTAGGAATATATCATTTTGTCCTATAAAATAGCATATATCCTTTATTTTGAGATATAAAATCTAATTCGAATATATAATATTACAAATTAAATATAGAATTAAAGTCATAAAAAATAAGTTATATGATTTACAACCCCCAATTCCTTATTTATGTTTGGTAAACAAATACACCTTTTAAGGTTTATTTGATTTGGAGATTAACCAAATTAAGTGCAAATTTGTTAAACATTCTAAATTATTATATACATATACATTTATAAAATACACAAAGGGATGCTTTGCTTGCATGAATAAATCAAGATTTGGCATAATGGGAAGTGGTGGACAAAGTCTTTTGGTTACTCATTATTCTTTGGAATTGCGTGGCATTTCTTTGAGAATATATTCCCTTTTATTTATTTATTTCTTTTTTCCTTTAGCCGTATCAATACCTTTCTCCGCCAGTGAAATTGGTGCGTGCGTGCACCGATGGTGGGCCTTGGCATAAGATAAAGCACTCGACTGATGCTTCGTCAAAGCGAGTCAGAATTTTCAGCCCATTTATTGTTCAATTTAAACTCTCAAATAAATTAAATAAGTGAATTAGAATTTTCAGTTCGTCCACGTTTATCCTCTGTTATCTGTTTTCGTGGGCTGAATCGGCACATATCTAATTCTAGGTCTTTGGTTGCTTTATTGTACTGTTTTTTAAAAAAAATTGACTGGATTGACCGCAAAAAAAAAAAAAATGGTTAGCTTAGTTGGTCAAGACTTTAGCTTCAAAAATTTAGTTAAGGCTTGGGATTCTTTCTTTCCCTTTATGCCCTCGTCATAAGTAGATATAATTGATGTGTTTCACACCTCTCAAGTAAATTTACGTATATACAAACGGTAACGAGAAGGCTGCTAGCTCGAGAATGGAGTTTCTCTAAATTTTGGCTTTCTATTTTTTTTCCTTTTTCTTTTTGACCTTTTTGCTTTTTTTCTCCACAAATTTAGGGGTGGATTCTTCCACCGTAGGCTGTTCCAATTAATTTTTTTTTTACACAACGGTAACTCTACCGTTGTGTCAAACTCCCTTAAAGAAGTTATGGTCACAGGTTCAAGTCGTGGAAACAGATTTCTGTAACAGATTTCTGTAATACAGGGTAAGGCTACGTATAATAAGTTCAATCTGATCCAACCTTTCCTCTGACCCCACATAGGTCGGAACACCGGACTGCCCTTATTACTTCATTTTTTTACCAATCTTAAATTTTTGTAATCTAACCTACTCTACATTCTAGTTATATTTAGTTCAATTAGTTGTTAATGATGGTGTGAAGACTGTAAGAATTAGTTGTCAATATGCCCAAATTTTAAATCTATCGCTGCATAAATCTATTTTTCAAAGATAGTTTTTGATGTTTCCTTTTAAGCTTTCCATATTTCTCAAAGAAACAAAATAAAAAAATACTAATCTGGCCACCAACTAAAGACAGTTGCCGCGTGGAACTTGCAAGGAAAATGGTTCGCCAAACTGGCAAGCTGCATTGAATGGTTTTCCGAGCCAATGGAAAGTTGGGAAACTTTGGCAAAGTAATAATTTTCCCAAGAGAATTATGAACTAAAGACTCGATTAGATGGTACTAACATTCCAGGAAGATAAGTTTTGGAAGAGGTATAAGATAAGAGGGGTATTATTTTTAGAGAGTTAGCCTATATTGATGTGATGTTTATGAAAGAGGTTAACTTTTGACTTGGATGTTCTAAATAAGAGAGGATGAATGATAGAAAAATTAATCAAATGATTCTTTTGTCCTAGTGATATCCCAAACTTTGTTACCAATTAAATTAAATATTAAATTACAAAACCAACTCTATTTAATTATTTTTGGACAATTTGAAGTT
>QLOD02172963.1:0-11297 GCA_003260245.2 Sideroxylon spinosum
TTTTAAAGGGAGTTATCTCCGTTTTATGGGTATTATGGATTGAAAGGAATAACAGAATGTTCAGTGGGATAAGAAAGATCCCGGATCTATTACTCCTATGGCTAAGAATTTTCATAAAATTATGAATATTGTTGATATTAGTTTTGCAGTTAGAGGGTGTGAAGATGATGGAGGAGCTGATAAAGGGAAACGTAATACAAGAATGGAAGAAATCGTGTTCACAAATGACAATAAAACTCCAGAAAAGTTTTGTGAAGTGACTATTATTATTGATGTATGGAGGGCAAGTAGCACGTAGCATGGCAGCAGCGGCTTGGATAGTGAAGGATTCAAAGGACAGAAATTAATAGAAAGAGCAGAGTTTATTGCAGCGCCTTCGGCTTAGCGGAAGGCGTTGCTTGTTTAAAATTTACTGAATAGACTGAGAAGATGAAATTTTAGAGAAGTGTTAATTCTGATAGATTGTGTGGTGTCAGTTAATTATCTTAAGGATGTAATTGGAAGGTTAACAACGTATTTCAAGATGTATTATGTAATTAATGTTCAGTTATGTTATAAATGTTGCATTATAAAGGTGCTAGAAGTATCTTAAATGAAGGACATGTAAAAGCTAAATTTATATTAAATAATAGTTGATTATATAAATAAAAGGCTGTCTGATACTGTCAAAAAAAAAAGAAAGTTTTATCACTAGAAAATGTGCTATTTATTTAAATAAGTGTTTAGCAATATCTACTTTGTGATTTCTCGGTTTTTTTTTTTTTTTTTTTTTTTTGGTGATATAATAAGCCTACCGATTAATTTTAAAAAACACCTATTTATCCTTTTTTTTTTTTCACATAATTACTACCGTATATAAAAGTCAAGCTTAGTTTGAGAAATTGCTATAGCGCCTGCGAAAAGATCCAACAACATAGAGAGGAGGGATCCTAACCTTAAAATTTAATTAAGATAAGGGAAATCAATCACTTAAATCTATCTCTTATATGAAAAAAATTTTCTCATAAATTAACATGAGAATTTTTAACTGGTTTTTTACGGCCTATGTGTATACAAGCATGAACTTTGGTGAAACCTAATTAAAATCCCGCTCTAATACTGTATTAAGAAACCCATAACATAATAGAAGATTTGGTTCCTCTATAATGTCTTTATCTGTTATTTTTCTGCTCTTATAAATCTCAATCATTTATTTTTATCTAAGGGTTAAAAATACAACTTGAATTTATAATAAATGTAGAAATAATTAAAATGTATGAATTAAAAAAGAAAAGTTGATATGGTGGGATCCACAAAAAATTATATTTTTAACTTTTAAATAAAACTGAACGGTTAAGATTATAAGAGCAAAAAAAAAAACAAAGAAAAAAATTATAGAAGAGCCAAATCCCATAATAAAAAGGGGCCTCAACATTTTGGATCCGTTTGGTGCGATGAAAAACAACGAAAAATGATGAAAAATGTGGTTTGGAAAATTTTTTGGTGTTTTGTGCGCTGCCACCAAACCACATTTTTCAGAGATGAATAGTGAAATTTTTTGACTTTTGTGTTAATTTTTTTGCAGGAAGAAACCGTCGAAATGGTTTTTTGGTTCCGTCAGAACGGTTTTGGTTAGAATTTTTTGACTTTTGCATCAATCTGAATAGAACAGTGGCGAAATCATTGGAAGGGTTTAGTACTTTCCGTCGGGATGGTATACAAAAAATATACAAAAAATAGGCAAAGTGAATATCTTTTGATAACATAGGAATTCGTGGTGACATCCCCAAAAAAATTTTGCCCATTCGATTAATAAAATTCTAGTTATGTTATTTTTTTAAAGATGTTTCACTTTTTTTTTTTAATTTGGGAGAGAAAAAAAACGTAAAAGTATAACAGATAATTTCAAAGGTTTTCAGAGATTTTTAGAATTTTTCACAATTTTTTAACAAATAATTTTACACCAAACGAATCCTATAATTTGGTATTAAGGTAAAAAAAAATCCATACGTTAAATCCATCTCTTTTATAAAAACAATAATTTTTTTGGTGGACTGATGCGAGGTCAAAGAAGGGCGGTTGGAAAAATGCTCGACAATACATACATTCCAACTAAAATAACAAAATAGTATTCTGGGATGTAGGAGAGATTTTTTAAAAAATGTACTCACTATTGTATCGATAGGGTGCAGAGATTATCAGGGGTATTAACGAAATGAAGAGCTGATGACCAGTGGTAATGGAACTTGACACGGTCTGCCCATGAACACTCACTCCCTAAATCATCCTCTGCCCCTACAGGCAGAAGTTCCTTCACGGTAGCTGCTGCAGCCTCACTTAAACGCCCCTGCAACAACCACACAACACACACCCATAATATTGTTGCTTACATTTATACACATTTATATATTTATAGAGAGAGAGAGAGAGTTAAACTGAGCTGATAACCTGAGCAATCCTGCAAATGGCGAGATGCCCATCAACTCCCCAGCCATGAACACCTGGAGAGATGAACAGCACTGAAACAACAGTTACAGCTAATACATCAAGTCTCAAACATTCCATTTGGCTTCTCTTCAGCAAATGCTTGGGCTCTCTTACTTCTTACCACCCATATGCGCAAGACACCTATCACATGTACATTCGATACTCGAGATGAAGAAGGAGTTTGAAAAATATATATACACACGGCTTGGTAAAACAAAAAACGAGATAAAAAGAGATAATTTATAAACTCGTGATTTATGTAATGAAATAAAAAAAATGAATTATTTTTATAGATTTTTAAAGTTTTTCAACACCAAACGCATATATGTATATTTTTCTATAGTTGGTAATTAATTATCTAGTAAAAACTTAATTATTTTTATATTTGAAAAGAAAAAACTTGATTTTAATTAGTTAATTTTTTAGTTTTTATATTAATTTAACATTTTTTCTTTTCAATTTTAAAAGAAGTTTAAATGTAAAAATGTAAATTTAGTAATTTAAAAAAAAAACCAAAAAATTAGTAACTAAAAAGAAAGATATTAGTTTAGGGTTTTTTTTTTTTTTTTTTTTTTGTTTTTAATCAAATGCATTTTAGTGTCCGTTTGGAAAGAGAAGTTGGAAGCTTAGCTTTCAATTACTTAACATTTTAAATTTTTCTAAAATAATTAAAATTATCCTTTATATTCTAAATTTTTTTAACTTTTAATAAATAAAAAATTAAAAATTTAAATACTAAAAAAACTAATTTTTATTTTTATTTTACTATTAGTTTTTTAGTAGTTAAATAGTTGACAACTACTAAAATTAATTTTTTTTCTTCCCAAACACAAGTTTAAAGGCCGAGTTAAAGTAAAAAAATTTAACTTTTTTTTTTATAGGTATTTACTAAAGAATCAACTTTTTGTGTTTAAAAAAGGGAAAAAATTTAACTTTTTAATAGTTAATTAACCTTTTAATTTTTTAGTAATTAGATATTTTTGCTTTTTATAGTTTAAAAAAATCTAAAAAGTAAAAGAGTAATTTTGATCAATTTTAAAAAAGAGAAAAAATTGAGTCGTTAGATGCAATTTACCAATGAGTACTTAATTTAAGAAATGTAATTTTTTTTTTTTTTATTACTAGTGAATATTAAAAAATTAAATTTTTTTTTTTGGGCATTTGAGGAGAGTTTAATTTTTTAATATTTATTAATTTCATATTTTTACTTTTTATGATTTAAAAAAATATAAAATGGAAGTGATAAATTTAAATATTTAAAAAATGTGTTAAAAAATTAAATAACTTTTAATTACTCATTCTCAAACGCACGCTACGTTGGCCGGTGTGAACTGTTTGAAAAACCATTCCCTCGGCTGACCCTCTCCTCAAAACTGGACTTTTGTCGTCCAATCACAGGCCGACACGTGCATATTGATGGAACAATCTTTATTGTTTTGAAAGATGAGCGTGTTTGTTACAAAAAAATACTAAAATTTATCAAAATTTATAAATAATTATAATTCTTCTAATCAAATTTTATTACGTATCACTTTTATATTAAATTTTTATATTTTTAATCTATTTTTTTATTAATTTTTTTTACCAAACATCCCAAAATGTAATTCATGGATTAAAAAAATCAAATTTTTGTTCTCGCATGGTCGTCATGGTTTGGGTTGGAGAAGCCGACTTTGTAAAAGACGCTAATCTCATCTCCTCGAATATGTGTACCAATAATTTATTGCTTTCCGGGTGCGTGATTTGATGGGAGAGCATCCTGATGTGATACTTTCTGTAGCTCAATCTTTTAAAAGCAGAATATACCAAAATCACAGCAGATTCTTTTTACACGGAACCAACCAATAGTAACAAAGGGTAATTATCTTTACATAAATATGAGTTACACTCGTATATTTTATAAATATGTACTTATATGTAAAGTGTAATATTCGGATAAATCTGTTAAATTTAACTATGAGTGATGCACGCACAATTAAAGTGCAAGTTTTCACTTTCCATCTCAAAAAAATATTGAATAGACAAAAACACCTTTATGTAATCAACAAAAAGAACCAAACCTACCTCGTCTTCTTTTACTCCTCCATCTTTGTTCCTTTGTGAAAGCTTGTTTATCGAAGTTTACCAAGAAGCCAAGGAAGTCAAAATGTCATCTTCCTCCCACATTTCTCTATCTAGGTTAAAGATACAAAATTTTCTGTACAAAAGTGCTATTACGGCGTAGTGGCTCCCGTATGGATCTCATGGATCGAAGCTAACATAGTTGGAGATTTTTAGTTTGTGGATGATACGGAAGTTTTGGGTTAAACTTTTTTTTTTGGGTTAAATTTTTATGTTTGATTTGCGTATTTTGTAATTAAGTTATATGTACTAGTAATTAAGTAATTAATTACTAGTTAACCGAGTCAAACCTGGAGCAGGCTACCATGAGATAAAAGATCTATATGAAATTTGGGATAATATTTGGAGTAAAGTAATTTCAAATTCTGGGGTAAAATTTTTCTTGCCATTGATTGCTCTCTGTCGATTAGGAAATGAAAAAAAACTAAACCCTGGAATAATTTAATTTTAAACCCAAGAGAGCTTCAAAATTGAAAGATTTTGTCCAATGTTGGTTTTTCTTTTTTCTCTTTTTTTTTTTTTTTTTAACACTTGCTATGTTTTCGAATTGCATGGTGCATCAAATTATGGGTTTTTTTAGATGGATTGACCCACCAATATGTCAATATGGAAAGAAGGTGGTTCCAAAACATTTAGAAAAAGATTGCTAAATTGGAGAGAGAGGTGGAGAAATATAGTCAAAGAAAGGGATATACAAGCAAGCATTTGTTGGAACTTGGATACGAATAGAAAGCCTGATGATGTATTTAGTTTCCCTTAGCAATTACTAGCTATTTTTGAATTTTTTTGTTGTATTTTTTGTTGCCTAATTAGTTATGCACTTCTTATTGTGTAGTGAATGACTAGTGTTGTAACGGCAATTGTAATGGATATACAACTTATTATAATAAAGAATGACAATGATTTAATGGATTCAATGTGGTGCATCGCATAATGGGCTTTGCTATTGATTATTGCGTATTAAAAAAACATTATGTTTTGTACAAATTTGTTAATCCATTCAATTTACCACACAATAGCAACATGAGCATCAACAAACCAGCATGCACCACGACACCATAGCCTAGCACTCAACAAACCATAAGAAAATATATCAACATAGCACTTAAAGCCTCATCTGTGATCATCAAAGAATAGTAGCTCACAACAGTTCACAACTAGCTTAACCAATTCACAACCAGTTGACAACAGCTCAAGCAAAATAGTCCCAACTTTAACATACAAGACTGATAAAAAAATGCTTAAAATCACAACAGCATTCTACAGAACAAAATGCAGCACAACTAATCATGCAACATTTGCATGCAAATCTACAACACTAGACACAAAATAGGCACAAAACAACGGCAAAATAGACAGCTCAATTGAAGTATATCAAAGAACCATGAACAACAGCAGCATATCAGAGCAATTCAACTCACAACAACCCAAAACAGCTCAAGCCGCCAGAAATGGAATAGAAAACTGAAGAGATAATATCATTAAGACATTGTAACATAAAATTTACCAAAAGCGTAACACAAACTAAAAAGATCATCAGATTCCTTCACAAAACTGTAACATAAAGTTTCCCTTACAAATATCACTATAATAGAAAGCTATAACAGAAAGGTATGGTTTCTTTCCAAAAGCTATAATATAAAGCTATCACTGCTTAGTTCCTTGTACAAAATAATCGACTTCCTCAACAAAAAAATCAACTTCTTTAACTTCAAAGAGACATATTTTAACTTGCAATTTGGCCACCTCCACTCCCAACCGTACCTCCAATGTCAGCAGCTCTTCCTCCACCCTAAGCCCCTACACCTCCAGTGTTAGCACCTCTATCTCTAGGTTGAACACTTGATCTACCACCACCTGTAGCAACACTTAATCTAGTAATAGTTGATCTAGCAATACTTCTTCTTCTTCCCCGTATTATAAATGCCAAGAATTACAATGAGAAATTTTTAAAAATGTCAATAAAGTTCAAATTATAAATGTCAAGAATTACAATGAGAAAATGAATTATGAAACTAAATATTTTTAGACTTTTGCATACATGTGAAATTGTTTCTTCTTTTTATAGAATATCAACATTTATATACACCTTTCATGCTACCCCTACTCATATGACTTCAATCTCTATATCCAATGGCAAGTGAGATAAACTCAATTGAGCATACCTTGGTCTCCATGCATATGGAGCAAAATTGGTTCATGAGAAAATCAATTTTAGTTTTTCCACAGCTATGTGAACAAAATTGAATTTATTTTGAAACTGATCAATTTTCAAACTTTGAAAATAAGCTTATATTCACTCCAAACAAAATAAGATGCCTCAACATCCAGGTAATTTTTTTAAATATTGGTGTATTATGAACTAAGTTATTCTAGGGTTGCTCGAGTTCAATTTGGTCATAAGCATTTTTGAGCTTTAGTCAAAATATTAAAAAATCAAATCTGAATCAAAATTTTAAAATTGTTGTACTATTAAAACCAATCAAACTTAGCTCAATAAACTAATACTCGAATAATATAATATAATATTAAACTATTCAAGTTCGACTTGAGATTGATTTAATTAGAAGTTCGCTTGAATTCAACTCAAAATGAACCGAACATCAACCACTTTTTTAATTCCGATAACTTATTAGTTGACTCAGTTTATTTTATTTACACTCCACTGCTATCTTAAATTTGACTCGAGATCGATTAGTAAAAGGAAAAACAATACATGATACACCAATGGTAATTTAGGTTTGCTAATATTCAAGATAACATATGACATAATGCAAGAGTTACTAATTTCATTGCTGCAACGACATTAACAATAGTTTTTAAAAAAAGAATCAGTAGCAGAGTAAAATAGAAACATGTATATATACATTATATATATTTTTTGTTGCTCTAAGGTAAAGTAATTTCCTTGATATCTTCCTTAGACTACAAAGACAACAATAAAATAATTAACTATTAAAGATATATTTTGATGTAAATACATAAAAAAAAAAAAAAATCGACACACATCAAAATTTCCTTTATTTTCTTCTTAACATAAAACATGGTTTCCCAGGACTTAACCATCTTTCCACCGAGCGTTTTACAATCATTTCTATCTTTGTCAGTCTCATCAGCTACAACTTCACTCTTTTTATGAGCTTCATTTTCTATTGTCATTGTTAGTTCAGGGAATGATGACTATGCAAAATTTGACTTGAATGATGCAAGAGTCACTAGAGATTGTTAGGGATAAAATTGTAAAATTTGTAAATTCATAATAAAAAAAAAAAGTCTTATATTTTTTAGACTTAAATGTAGGTTAAGACACCAAAGTCTTAGATCAAGATGAATTATAAAAGTCTCAAGATAAGCCTAGAAGTCTACAGTATCCGAACAAACTCAAAACAATCACTTTGTGGGAAGGCCGCTGAAAGTGATTGGATGATATTGAGAGTAGCTTTTCGAAATTGGTTGTATAGAAAGACCGCTCTGAGTCGCAAGAAAGTGTAGGGTGAGTTATCTTGCAAGATACACAATATTAAAGCTCCAGCTATTTTTCGGGAACCCCCAGAGTTGTCCAATATAATATACCAGGATGCACTTAGAGTTTCTAACAATAATCATAAAGTGCAATTGTTCATTTATTCTCAATAACTTAGCCAAAATTTTGTGTATGTGATTCAAAGGTGTTCGAATCTCTGAAAGCTGATTTAGTAACTTATTGAGGATTCGGTATTTATGTCTTCGAGGAGTCAATGAGCTTTCGCTCGGGAATTGGAACAACAAAAAGTCGAGTAAAAAGATTTAACAACAAAGAATTGAGAAGTCAATTTATTAAGAGATTGAAATTTTTATAACCAACATTTTCATAGTGAAAATTAATTTAAAGTTTTTTCCCTGGTTGAAGTTTTCTTATTATATTTGTGCTTGCATTATTATTTACTATTTTGTGATTGGATTACGGTTATCTAGCATATACATTAAATTTCAGAGACATAACCAAACCAAACCAAGCTTTTCCCATTAGGTAGGATCGGCTATATGGATTTGATGAACGCTCATCAAATCTGTTTAGGACCATATCCTCCGTTAGATCCATGGAGGCAAGGTCATGTTTAACAGTTTCTTTCCAACTCCTCTTAGGTCTTCCTCTCCCTCACCTACTCCTAGCAATCTTTATACTTTCAAACCTTTTAACCGATGCCTCCATTGGATACCTTCTAACATGATCGAACTATCTTAAACGATTTTCTCTCATTTTATCTTCAATCAGTTATATTCCTACTTTGCCCATAATCTCCTCGTTCCTAATCCTATCTCTCCTTATGATCCCGCACATCTATCTTAACATTTCATCTCCGTAACTACTATCTTCTAAACATAATTATGCTTTACTGCCCAATACTCTGATTTATATAACAACACTGATCTTACCGTCACCGTATAATACTTTCCTTTCACCTTGAGGCAAACTTTCGGATCATACAAGACCCCTGAAACACTCCTCCATTTGGTCTATCCAGCTTGAATCCTATGACTTATATCAGTATCAATCTCTTCATCATGTTGCACCATAGATCCAAGGTACCTAAAGTTTTCTTTCTCTACAATCGTATGTGTGCCCAAACTTACTTCTATGTCACTAATTGTCCTACTTTGGTTAAACTTGCATTCCATAGATTCCGTTTTACATCGACTTAGCCTAAACCATTTTGTTTCTAATGTTTCCCGCCACAATTCTAATTTAGCATTCACTCATTCTCTCGTCTCATCTATTAAAACAATGTCATCTGCAAATTGAATCTCAAAGACATACCTTTCAAAAAATGTAAAATCAAAGAAATCAAATTCATAAATAAAGATTTCTCAACAATCCCATAGACCTTCCACAAATAAAGAAATTAGGTGCATTACCTTGGCCCAAACAGTTTGGTTCTTTTTGCATGAAGGAATATTGTAATGAATACATTAAAAAAATGAGCACTACTACATAGTGATGCTTTGAAAATAAAAAATATAGACATTTAATGAAAAAAAACCAAAATTAATAACCTGACCTAATTACATAAAAGTTGAATAGATCATTCAGCAAAAAAAATAAATAAATAGTTGGAAGGCATTTGAATAACATAACAACATTTTTCATACAAACAAAGTAAATAAACAATCAGCATATATTTGGAACCAAGATTTGTTTAAAGGAAAAAGAAAAATAAATTAGAAAGATAATTTTTTATTTTACTTTTGTTGATTTGAATGAAAATACGAAGAAAATGAATTAGACATTCCCAAAAAAAAAAATTTATTATTTAGTTTTATTCAAATACTATATTCAAAACTATATAGCACAGACGTACGTAGCAAAATTGATTTTGCAGGATTTAGAGAGGCTGACATTGCACTTGTGATCAGGAATGTTCAACTAAATTTCAACAATCCAGATGCATTTATGTTTTTTCAAATTAATTAAAATGGTGTGAATGTAGCATCCAGCTGTCATTGCATAAATGTAACAAAGTTGAAATAGCATCACTATATATATCAGCATTTCCCTTTTGTCAACTAATCCAAAAAATAATAAAACTTCCAAAACAAATATCAAAAAAAAAAAAAAACTACATTACCATGCAAAAGTAAAAAATTTGGGATTCACTTTATCAAAGAAATAGGAACCACAAATGAAACATAAGTAAATAATCTCATGAACCGAATTTCATAACCCGTAATAGACCTAGCTAATATATGCAATCATCTACCACTACCCGCTCATGTAACCATTATCAATCAGAATCAACCATAATACATATGTTAATACCTTACAACTACCACTCCAAAGCGGGCTCAAATTAATATTACAAAGCTTATAACTAAGACACCTAAAAATAATATAATGATATGATAAAATTTTACAATAAATAAGAGAGGAGAAGATCCTAAGACTTCTGCCAGCATCCGCACCTCCGAATCTACGAACATAATTCTAGGAAAATGAATACCATACCACATGTGCTCACTTTAATATACAAGCATGCATAACATATCCCAAGCATGTTACTGCTACGACTATGCATCGCACACAATTCATCACACCAACACACAACACATATTAACACGTTCAACTTGATATTATCTTTTCCATTATCATTTAATTTCATTTCATTACCCACTTCTTATCTTGTTAGTCAATTTAAACAACTAAATAGTTAGCCAAGATTTTTTTAAAACTTATTTAAATAACTTCCTTAGATGTTATCATCATCTAATTCTTTTATTAAGTTCAAACATCTTATCTCATTACTTATATTTATATTCTTAAACATACCAACTTGTAACTAACTCTACACCTTTCATTTCAATGGCATAATACATTACTTTTAATCTCAACTCTATTATCATCCGTAATCAACTTTACTCTTTCACTACTAGAAATTATATGTATTGGAGAGATAAAACACGGGCGACGGCGAGGCGCGGTCACTGGTTCAAAGGTATTAGCGACCGCCTGAAGCGGTCGCTACGCTGTCGCTATTGCTTCTGCATAAAATCCCCCAGAACCCTTCATTTTCAGCATTCTTCTCTCGCTTTTCTTTCCTCCTTCTCGTGTACGCCGCTGCCCTCTAGTCGGTGATCGTCGTCCGCCGGAACGGGAAGGTCCTCCCTCTCTCTCTCTCCCCCTCCCTCCCCCCCCCTCCCCCCCCCTCCCCCCCTCCCCCCCTTTCCCCTTCTTC
>QLOD02173045.1:0-11696 GCA_003260245.2 Sideroxylon spinosum
ATTTTTTAACTTTCTGGAGCTTCAAAGGCGGTGGAGCGTAATGCACGCAAGAATATATACAAAAAATAAATGGATAGAGGACAATCTGCCGATGTGGACATAGCAAAGACAGTTTTAGCCCTTCAATTTTTTATTTTTTTTTTTTTTTGTTGGACAGATATTTTTTATTCATCTCCACAAAAATAATATAAATTTTTTTTTTTAAGGAATCTATTATCATAATAAACAACTAACCGTAATTTCATGCTACTATATTTGTTTAATTTATTTTATTTTATGAATATATATATTTAATATTTTAATAGTAAATAATTTACTAAATATATATATTTAATGTAATAGTAAATAATTTACTTTTAAAAATAAAATAATTATTAAGAATTATTGTAAAATATTATATTATGATTGATACAATATAATTAAAAATGGACATTTTAATAAAATATAAATTTTTAATAATACATTATTTATTATTTTATTAATATTAAAATAATATATTATTGAAATATAATTAAAATATTTATGTACTTACGATTCATAATTATTACTAAATTTAGACCGATTGAATATTGGAACTCCTTAATTAGTGAAGTCAAATGTTTTTTAAAAAGTTTTAGAATTTTTTGATAAAATTTTGGTGCTCCAAGTGAAGTTAAAATATTTTAAATATAACGAGGGATTGTTTAAAATTTTATAAAAATTATAAATTTTTATAAAATAAAATCTTCTATAATTAAGATAAGTTACGGGAATACCATTTTTACTTATTTTTATACCAAATGTTGCTCACCGCCGAATATACCATACAAAAGATATGGATTGAAGATGACCATCTGCGGATGTGGACAGATATTGGCAAGAAGACATTTTTAGCCTTTTAGGCTTTTCCTTAGAACCTAGTAAGCCCCAACCCACAAAAAAATATATATATAATAAAGGATTTTCATTCCAATAATCGGACACCGCATAATCAATAAATTAATTATTGCACGATTACGAGTGAGTTTAACGTACTGAAATTCCGTGAAAATATCTAAAAAACACTTTTTATCTCATTAGATAAATTATAAAATTATAACTTATTTTATTTTATATCATTTTTTATCACTTCAAACATATTTATAAACGATTAAACTAGTAAAAAATAAAAATAAAAAATGTGATTGGGATAATTTTCATCATTTGCTGTTTTTAACCCAAACCATGTTTTTTTGAAATGAATAATGTAACTTTTAAAATTTTATGGTAAAAAAATTGGATAGAAAAACTGTAGGAATGATTTTTTTGATCTATTCGTATGGATTTATATCAAACTTTTTTTTTGAAAAGTATTGAACTTTTTAATATCTGCATTAAAAATTAGAAAAGAGAGACCGTTAGAATAATTTTTCCAATTAGTTCCCACGAATTTATGTTAGATTTGTTGAAATTTATTAAAAAATTTTATTTAGGTTTTTGAAAAATTATTGGGCTTCGTTGAAAAAGGTATAAGGGTTTGTAAAAAATTATTGGGATATATATATATAGATTTCATTAAGTACGAAAATGGGTAAAATGTGTTAGAGTTTTAGAAACTTTTTGAGATTTTCAGAAATTTTTATTGGATTTAAGCAAACCAAACGTTACCTTAGTGTATTTATATTTATTGAATTTTGTTTATCTCATTCAAACATATTTATTTAAAAAATTTGTGAACAATATATATTTATGAAATTATTATCTATGAATCAATCCAATAAAGTAAAATTGCAATGAATATATATATATAAACCTTTGAAATGTATTTTATCATTAAAGCGTTATATAATCCATTACTCTAATTGAGTGGGACATGTAGCTTAAGTGGTAGAGTATCGAACCTGTCCGCTCCCCATCCCTATTATATGTATGTTTGTTATCCTCAAAAAACAAAAAATCCATTCCTCTAATTAATGTCATAAAATATTGACAATAAAACAATAATAATTAAGAAAACAAAACTAAATAAATTATAAAACATTTGAAAATAGTGTTAATAAATTATACAAATTAATACTCATGCTTAGTGGCGTAAAGAGGGTCAAATAGGGTCAGGTTAACCATAGACCCGACCTGACCCAACTTTAAAAAAGCTTGACCCATCCCTGGCCTGATTTTCGTACGGCCTTAACTCAAGCCCATCCCTAAACCTTTGGGTTTTGGCTTGGGTCAAGGTCTCCGACCCAAAACTATACCCCAAGCCAACCTGAGCATCGGGCCAACCTTAACTCGACTCGCGGCTTAACCCGAACTCAGCCTGTGATGACCCGTGGCAGATCACCCCCTAACAGCTCTTCTTTCTCCTTTAATTTCAATTTTTTTCTCCTCCCAACGATCACTGACCATTTTCTTTCCTTTTTTTTTTTTTTCTTCTTTTTCTTCTTTCCTGGTAGACAACTAGCCGTTGCCCAAACGGCTATAATAATTTTTTTTTTTAACAATTTAACCCCTAAATAGATTACAATCCCACCTTAATCTTCCATTATAAATACGCCTCCATTTTCAAGCCTAAAATCAAAAAAAAAAAAAAAATGTTATTCT
This sequence comes from Sideroxylon spinosum, assembly GCA_003260245.2. Taxonomy (NCBI): domain Eukaryota; kingdom Viridiplantae; phylum Streptophyta; class Magnoliopsida; order Ericales; family Sapotaceae; genus Sideroxylon; species Sideroxylon spinosum. Next base: position 2,560 of record QLOD02173045.1, read on the forward strand.
CTCTCAAATACTCTACTCTCTCAAATCTCAAGGCTCAAGTTATTATTCTTCAATTATCGTAAAGTGCTTTAAAAATGAAGTCAAGATTAAAAGATCAAGTGTTTCAAGACTTCAAATTATTGTAAGTTAGTAATTTAATTTTGCATACTTTATTTTTGTTTTTTTTTGTTACATACATACTTTTTTTTTCAATTTGCTACTTTAATTTTTTTCATCAAGTTAATTTCCCGTCAAATTAAGTTTTCTATCAAATTAATTTTTTCAAGTGGATCCTAAAAACTCTCATTTTTTTTTTTTTTTTTGATTTGAAGGGTAAGAACTCTTACACTTCTCCCACCCACAGGTCATTTGCAACACCAACACCCCCTAACACAAGTAATGCTATTGCTAAATCATCGTGACAGCGTATGAATTTAGAAGTGTGAGATATTTTTACTAGAATTACACGTAATGATGGAATGATTAAAACAAAATATAATATTTGTACGGATTTATTAAATGGTAGGTCAATTTCTGGGACCACTCATTTAAAAAGATATTTAAAAAGAAAGCACACATGAGATTTTCGCATCAATTCTGTTATTGATAATTTTTTTCCCCATGCTACACAATCTCTATGAGGTAGTGAAGGGTAATTTAAGTATTTTTACTTATGATTCTATAAGAGTACAAAATAATTTAATTAGATTTATTGTTAAAGATGAACAATCATTTACAATGAGTGTAAATCCAAATTCGGAAAAAAAATTTCGCGATAGTTTTACAAAACAATTTTATGGTTTTTCAAGAAACACTTCAAGAAATTATGTTTTACGAGATTTTGAAACAAAAAAACAACAATTTAAAACTTTGTTTGAAAAATTTAAAAGAAAAGTTTGTTTTACTTCCAATATGTGGAGTTCTTGTCAACAATTTTAATATCTTTAGATAACTACACATTGCATTGATGAAAATTGGAATTTAAATAAAATGATCTTTTTTTTTTTTTTTAATTAGTTGAATAACCTTATAATGGATTGAGTGTTGGAGAACTTATTTTTAATAAACTTGCATCATGAGAATTAACTAAAAAAATATTTTCTATTACTTTAAGGCGTCCCTCATCTTCTCTTAGTCGAGTTAGGCTGGACTTGGGAAGCCGTTTTCTTTGGATAATGCTTCATAGAATAATGTTGGTTTTGATTACTTAAAAAATACTTTGTCTTCGAGGGGTATTTTATTGCAAGAGTATTATTGTGCTCATATTCTTAATTTGAATGTAAAAACGGGATTGGATGATTTAGATCTCTCTATTAATAAAATAAGACAAAGTGTACTTTATAATATGAGTTTTCTAAAAAGAGTTCATATATTTAAGAGTATATGTAGTCAATTAAATTTAAAACCAAGGAATTATCTATTAAAATTAATACAAGATGGAATTCAACTTATATTATATTGAAAACGACTATTAAATATCAAAAAGTAATTGATTTATTTATTTTAAATAATCAAGTTATTGGTTTAGAAATTATTTCGGATCTTGATTGGGCTAATGCAATTTTTAATAAAGCTTTATTATATGTTTTGATGTTGTAACTAAAATATTTTGTGGAGTTTATTCTCCTATATCTTCTACAGTTATTTATAAATTGGTTACTATTGATGATGTTTTTCGAAAAATATCTTATCCAACCCTATTATAATATTGTGATTATTAACATGATGGCAAATTTTAATAAATATTTTCAACCACTTTCTCAACATTTTAGTTATACAATTATTTTAAACCCTAGATATAAACAAGATAATATTCTTATATTTTTAGAAATGATAAATGGTCCTGAAAGTGTCAAAGAGCAATTAAATAATATAAAAAATAAATGAAAGTTATTTTTGATCGATATGATAGTAATACTAATCGTACACATGCCCAATCGACAACCACCACAATACAATCATCTCATCATGATTTTGCAACACTTACATTTGGGATTGAGCGAAATCTCGAAGGACGGATGCATCAACAAGTAGCGGGATTGATAGTTCATCTTCATCCGATCTACAACATTATTTGAGTGCATCTCCAGTACAAAATGAAAATGATTTCAATCTTTTTGATTGATAGAATGAATAACATTCTAAATTCCTAGTTCTTTCAGCTTTTGCCCACGACATCCTTACATTTTCAACTTCTACCATAACATCCAAACAAGCATTCAGTGTAACTAGGCACGTTATTAGTGACCACGGGAGTTTACTGGCTCCAAATACAGTAGAGGCCTTCATATATTTGTGAGATTGATATCTCACCGACAAAAGAAGTCAACAAACCGATGAAAAAGAAGAACTTGCTTTTGACTTTGAAGCAATGTATTTTGGTGAAGTAGAAAAACATAATAGTGATGATTGAGAATGATGTATAGATAGAGTAATTTGGCAAATGATAGTCAAGCTTATAGGTGTCAATTTAGTTGGGATGTGGAAGACCTAAAATGATGCATTTATATACTTACTCTATCTTTCTTTAATTTACAAGTCTTCATTTGTAAATTGCTAATGCAAATTTAATTGCTTATTTTTTTAATAAAATTTAATTTTTATCAATGAATGTTTTAAAATGTTTGTATGAAATTTATTTGTATTTTATTTAATTTATAAAAAGTATTAGAAATATTAAAAAATTCTTCCAAATGTCAAGTAGGATTGGTCAGGGACTGACATTAATGACCCTAAACTAGACCCGATCCTAAGATGGGAAAGGTCAACTAGGGAAGACCGGCTATAGGGCGGGTCAGTCATGGGTCTCGGGTCAGGCCAGGTCGGGTTAGACCCATTTACATCACAACTCAAGTTATATTTATTATCCGTGTCATACCAAAATTTTGACCATCTATATTGATAATATATTTTATCATCTAAAATTACTTGAGTCGCACCAATATTAGAATGTATTAGATTGAGCATTTAGATGATATAATAATGTATAAAAATTACAATTAAAAATACTTAAATTTAAAAATACAATTTATATATTGAAATTATTTTGCATTTAAAGTTGCTAATAAATTATTATTATTATTATTATTATTATTATTATTATTTTGGAAAGTGAACAAACGATTCATTGAAGTCCAATTGCACCATTGCGTTATCAAGATTTATCCTTCTTGCGTATTATTAAAATAATATAGTTATTTATGAACATATTTTTTTTGAAGTAATAACTCACTAATATGTGCTATATTACACAAGTATTGTTACCAGTTTATTCTGATAAATAACTCTAGCAGTATATTATCTTTGATGTGAAAACACATTTAAGGAAATTACTTATGGTGTAAAATATTTTAAGTTTTTGTTTCAATATAGTTGTATATATTCTTGCTTTTCATTCCATTTTATTCAAAATAAGATATGTCTATTTTTATTCATTTTATTAGAAATTAAAATTTTATATTATTCAGAAAATGGGGCTAAAAGTAGTTCATATGTAAACGTACATAAACTTTTATTATAAAATCAAATTTCCAAGAATCTGAATTGATTTAAAATTTAGAAAATTGGTAAATTAGGAAAAAAATGAAAATTTTAACTAAAATATGAAGCACATATTTATTAAAATAGACCAAAAAAATACTAATAAAAATGCGGTGAAACAGAACTTTTATAGATACAACGTAACCTAAAATAAATATTTTTTTTAGTAAAATATATATATATATATATATATATATATATAGCTATGAATCTAAATTAATGTTTTGGTTTGTCTCCTTTATATAAATACAACTCATCAATATTTAGAATAAAATTTTGATAAGTTAAAAATGTATACTTGCAAAAATAAAAAAGGAAAAATAAAGACATATATAGAATGGAAATTCAAAATTTCAATTACTTTGAGAACTATAATTTTATTTAAAATAAGAACCATATAAATTCAATGGTTGATATTCTTTGTGAAGAGACAAATTTAGAAAATGGTATGTTAGATAAGAAGATTTAAAAGGCATTTTTAGAAGAAAATTTAGTAAATTGAAAAATATGTACGATTAGCTTTTTATAGAAAGATTGGAACGAAATTTTAATTAAAATATTACTTTGATATTTTTTTTAAAAGAGGGGAAAAAATGGTTAGAATTACCATATTCATCCTATCTAGAGTTAATTAGAATTGTCATATGCATCTTATTCATTTAAATTTTTATTATTTAAAATATTATAATTTGAATTTTAAGAAACTTAATAAAGTTGTACAGTAACAATTACTTTTGAAAAGTTCAGAATTCAATAATATTTTAAAATGTTTCTATATTTATTAAGGATAAATTCACCCTCTCTCTCTCTCTCTCTCTATATATATATATACATATATATTCTTGAATGTCATACAATTTTAGAAAACTAAGTAAAGATTTAAATTTAAATATTATGATTGTTAAAGAATTTAAAAATACTATTATATTATTGAAAGAGTCAATTATACTGCGTGGTATGTAAGTAGGGGTGGACACCGACCCGTTGGCCCGAAGAACCCGTCCTATCCAATCCGAAATTTTTAGGACTTGGGTTTGGGAATTTAGGTTATAGGGTTGGGCTGGGTCAATTTTTTAGGCCCGATTTATTTTTGGGTTAGGTTTGGGTTCATGCATCGCCCAGTCCGGCCCAGCCCTGTCCGAAATTAATAAATAAGTTAACCCCACATCTCCTAACACACAAACCCTAGTTTCGCTCTTCCTCAAACCGTAGCCCCAAATGCTCAACTGTTTTTCGTCTCTTCTCAATCTATAATACAAAGTATGTATCTTTCACTTTCACTCTCTATCAACGAACACATGCAATTTCATAATAATTTATGATTGAAAAATAGACTTCCCATGAATTTATATTTTAATTTGTGGTTTTTATAAGAGTGCATTTATCTATCTTTCTATAGCCAGTGACTAGTCTAATTGGTCCGAAGAGGAAGAAACTAACCTTCAATATTGATTGATTGTTCAACTGGATTTACTTTGAATAAAAAATCACGTGCAATAATGTATAACTATCATTGCATTTTGTTGTACTATCGATTCAGTTGTGATCACCCTATATGAACTTATGACATTGTGTTGTTTTATTTTATAGAGTGTTTTAATTAATTAGTTAGTTGTTTGTTTGTGTTTAAATAATGGTTGTGAACATGTTATTGGTTATTTTTGCATAATTTTAATATTTTTTTAATATTTTATTGAGTGGCTCAATGGACGGACTTGAGTTTTAATTTTTCAATAATGGACGAGCTGACTGGGCTTGGGTTGATACTCAAAAACTCGGCCCGAACAAGCCCAACTCGAATCCAACCCGGCCTATGTCTACCCCTATGTGTAAGTCTATATTTATTAGTTTAAAAACATAAAAAATTAAATTAAAAATTTATAGTACTAAGACAGCGCTTAATCAAAATATATATATTTAATGGAAAACTAAGGGCAGTCGAGCCACTCCAGTTTAGGAATGGCACTCGTTTACCTTTTTTTGTTTAATTTGTAAATTTCTATTAATGATGCGTATTATAATTCTTTAAAAATCTTTAAAAATTAAATATTTCACTACACAAATTATAAATTTATAATTTTTATCCAATTATCTTATATTATTTTATTTTTTCCCACTCCAAATACTTCTAAATCAATTTAGGTGCAACTGAAACTCGAAAGCCGGAATTGAACACATTGGTTTGAAAGGTTAAAGAATATATATTTTATATATGTATTTATTATTTTAATCATATTATTTTCATAAAAATGTAATTTCAAAATTTAAATAAATTATTTAAATATTAAGCTACTTTTTATGATTTTAAATTAATTTTATATAAAATATAAGTATATTTTTAAAAAAATAAATGAATTTATATGACGGGATTAAGATTAAATCTAGGGTAAACTTTTGTTTTGACTCGATCCAACAGATAAACAAATTTATTCCTAGTAAAGGTCAGAGCCCAGCCATTGTCTGGTTCTACTCCGATCCGTAGCTTTTTTTGATTTGCGTTAGAACTATACATTGTCAACAGGGGATTTGGGAAAAAGTCACTGATTTGTAATTATGGATTGCTCGTCACAAAAAATTTTTTTAAAAAACTCTAAAAATCTTTAAAAATTTTTAAATTTTTTTATTATAGTTTTACATTTTATTTCCCTTCCAAATTTAAACATAAAGGGACATATTTTTTAAAAGAAAAATAATATAACTAGAATTTCATTAATCGAATGAATAAATTTTTTTTGGAATGTTAATATAAACTCTTAAGTTATCAAGTGACACCTAATTTACCTATTTTTTGTATGCCGTCCCGACGAAAAGTAACAAACCGTTCCGATTGTTTCTTTATTACTCCATTCCGTCCAAATAATTGATGCAAAAGTCAAAAAATTTTAACTAAGACCGTTCTGACAGAACCAAAAAACCGTTTCGACGGAATCTCTCCTTAAAAATTTCACACAAAAATCAAAAAGTTTCAATTTTCATCTCTAAAAAACGTGGTTTGATGGTTGCGCATCAAATGCTAAAAAATTTCTCAAACCATATTTTTCACAATGCTAAACGGGTCCTATAAATATTGATTTTAAATTTAACAGTACATAAACTCATTTACGTTTATCTTGAATTAATGTAGTGTCGATATATTTAAATTATTAAATTATAATACAACGATCATTAATTCAATATTACGAAACTGACATACGTCAATCTTTATTTTTTTGTAAAATTATATAAAGTGATACATGACTTAAAATTTTTGGAAGTTTTGTAAAATTTTTTTATACAAACATTAGAATAAATTTTCTAAAAATTTGACAAATCTTAACAAGTTCTTTTAGAATTTAAAAAAAAATTAAAGCTTTTAAAAATTTTTAAAATTAGTTGGGCCCTAAACCGCCCTAAATACAGAGTACAGTGGGAAAGTGAATGGACGAAAATGGAAAAATCTCTAGAGTAGCGGATATGCAGGAGGTGCCACGCGTCGATTCCCAGGTACCGTGGTAAGGAGGTTAGGGTGCAGCGGCACCACCCAAAGTTGTTAAAGCAAAGGGACACGTGTACTACGCAGGGGAGGCGTTGTTGCGAGAGTGCACGTGGAAAAGCAAGTTCCGTGCAACCATCTGCATTCAAATTTCTCGTACCCCGAGCTCTGATTTTATTTTGTCGGCAAGTGAAAGGTGGCGGCCCATGTCACGTGCCCTGGGGGGCTGGGGAACATTGTTCGTCAACAAGTCACGTGACTGTCCCCCCATCTCATCTTTATTGTGATGCACTGTATTCCTATTAAAAAAAAAACCGTCAAATGATTTGATTTCAATAAATTAAATTTAAATGTATTTAAAATTTTATGAAAATTTTTAAAATTATGAATAATTGTATATTTCATCCCCTTATGTTAGTAAAAAACACAAGTATGTATGATCTGGAATAAATTTAAAATTGTCATAAAATGTTAAATTTAACTAAATTTATGAGTCCCTCTAGAGTTCAAAAAAACAAAAAAAAAATATTTTTTTTTAAGATTTAAAATGTAAAAAATTATTTTAAAATGATAGTTAGATGTTTGTAATTGATTTGATATAAAGTCATTAAAAATTATATAAAGTGACACGTGACAAAATTTTAGTAGAAAATCTTGAAAATTTTTAGAGTTTTGTGAAATTTTTTGGTACAAATATCACTACAAAATTATAAAAAAGTTGACAAAATTTATTGAAACGCACTAAAATGGCTTGTTTCAACAGATTTTAATAATTTTTTCTAAAAATTTGAAATTTTTTAAATTTTGAAAAAATTAATACTTTTAAATTTTTTTAAAGATTTTTTTAAGTTGGTGGGTGATCCAAATATCACATATGTAATGCGTGAAATATAAGTTTATAAACAATTATTTGAAAATTATTTTTATAAAATAAGACAAATTGAGTCTTTTAAAATATAAAACAATATTCTATTTTAAAGCATAAATTAGTAAAAACTTACTTTTATCTTTCTAATTGTATAATTTTTTTTCTTATCCAATTTTTATTTATTAAATACAAATCCAATTAATATATTGAATTCTAATTTTTTTTTTTTTTTGATAAATCCAAATCCAATTCTCCCCAATTCTCATAGTTGATCTCAATATAAATTTTTTTGATTTCATTTCATAACTTAAATTTAGGGATTTCTAAATTATTTTAAATCCAATCCAAAACAATAGAATTTGATAAAATTTCATTATTTTTTTAAACTATTTAAGTAAATGGATAAATTTATCCTCAATTACTATATTTATCATATTTTTTAATATTTTTCTTAAATCGAATTAATTCAATTGTTAAATTCAAAATACGTTCCAAACGTAAAATTTTATTTACAAAATTCAAATCAAATTAACTCTTTATTTTAAAATTAAATCAACTCTAGAAGAGGGATGTTCCAAATGAAGTATTAAAAGATCATTTTTCTAGTTTACTTACTTCTCTCTACGTTACACTCACAATAAAGTTTCAAACTTATTTTTATATTTAGATAATTGGCAATAGATATGGCGATTTAATAATATAATTTAGTTTGGTGAATTCATTTATGATTGTATTTATTTTGTTGTAATAAAATTCATAAGAGACGAGAAACGTTGTTTTTTTTTTTTTTTTTTTGGAGTGGAATAGATGTATCATAATTAGAAGATGGTACGGATGTGATATTAGCATTAGGCAGGTGGGTAATGTAAGAGAAAGAAGAAAAAAAATGATTAAAGTAATGTAATGGTATAAAGTATGCATGCTGTAGAGAGAGAGAGAGAGAGGGGGTAGATCTAGGGGTCAATCTAGAGAGAGGGAGTCAATAAGGGTAAAAGAGTACATTTAACTCTTATAAGTGGTAAATGGTAATTTTCCACCTGTGAGAGAGAGATTGTATTATTTGTAAATCTCAAGAAAAGTTTAGGTAATTAATCCTAAATATTTTTACAAATTACAAAACATATAATTTCTTTTAAATTATTCTCCACTTAATATATATATATATATATATCCTTTATTTATTGTTTAAACCATGATAGTCGTTGCTAAGGTCAACGGAAGACATTCTCCTCCTATTTAATGGATACTATTTAGACAAAATAAACTTCTGTTAACAAG
>QLOD02173071.1:0-11694 GCA_003260245.2 Sideroxylon spinosum
ACTCAAAATAAATATAAACTTTGAATAAAAATGGTTTGGCAATGAAAGAAACAAGTCTAGAGAAGTGGAAGCTAAAAATGACAAAGAACAACCATTTAGAGGTCGTGTGCACAACATGTTCTTTGGCATCCCATGCGCACGAAAGAAAAGCCCTGTTGTGCACCTTCTTTGTGCATGACCCATATGGATAGCTTTCGAGTGGACAAGACTCTCTCTTGCATATGCATGACTTTCCTAGTTCGCACTACCTCTTGGTTTACCACTTATGGTTACTAGTTGACCTCGATGATGCACACAAGACGTAGTCTCGCTTATGCATTATAGAGGATCTCTCCGTTTAAATTGAGATTATGATTTTCTAAAATGATCTAAAAAAATTAATTAGAAACTTAATAATGATAAAATGAAATGAAAGATGATGATATGACATATAGGATGTGGTACAACCTATGTGATCGATGATATGAGGTAGCATGTGTGGCAATAAGATAATGATATTAATAATGGCAACGGAATATAGAAATGAATAATGAGATGTACCGTTGATTTTGTTGATTGGGGAAAAATGGTGCTAAAAATAGGAGGCTATATATGTACGCCCTTGGGTTGAAATGCCCTAAACCTGCATAGGTTTTGATTATCATACTAGTAGATTAATAGCTTACATAACGATATTATTATCAGTTAATCGTGATTGTTAGGATGAATCCATAAACTAGAGGTGCACAAAAACCTAAACAACCCAAAAACTAAACTAATTTGATCACTTTAGTTCAGGTTGATTCAGGTTTATACTATTCTCAAGTTGATTTTGGGTTAAAAAAATTAACAAAATAATTTTTTTGGTGCTAGAATGAACAAGGTCGATCGAATTTAATTTAGTATTTTCTAATTAATTAATCATATACTGTAAGTCTAAGTTGTTCATGTATTTTAAACAATTTGTATTCTATATTATGCAATGAAAGAAGCGTATTTGTATGATTAGAATTTGAAAGTTTAAAAGTTATTGTAAAGACTGTGGTTATGATTTGTGATATTCAACTCCTTATTATGATTCTAATCCTTGAATTGAAACCTAGGATCTACTTATGTGATAGCTTTTCTTAATTAAACTTTTGATAAACCCAACAACGATTACTTTAAGTCTAAAATAAGTGTAAATAGTAGATGTGTTGCACCTATGTTTAGGTCTTTAATTTTTCCTACATTTTATTGATTTAAACTCCCCATGTATATATTTATATATATATTTATTTGAGAGATAAGAGGTTTTATCCATATTCATTTGACTCTTCTGATTGGCATCATCATTTCCCTATAACTGATCCCACCTAATGGGAAAAGGCTTGGTTTGGTTTATTCATTTAACTCTCTTGGTCTAATTTCTCTCCACAAATCCAAATCCATACGTAAAGGTTACTCAATTATTGTGACATCAAATTTGAACACATTTACTTTAAATTAGGCTGAGATGATATATTATCTGCCTTTATTCAATATAATTTCAAAATCAAATTGTTTTATTGGTTTGATTATGGAAAAGGATGGTAATTGGCCAATCTTTTCTTTTCTCACTATTATGAATCTAGTGGATTTTATTTTATTTCCTTTTTGTGGCTTCTTATTTCATTTTCATTAATGGGTTCGAAAATTCTAGTATTGAAAAGTGGTGTTTGGATTATCTAGTGCAAGTCAAAAGACGAACTCTAAGTTTTAAGATTAGTTTTTTTCTTTCCTTGAAAACAGATGTACTTTTTGGGATTCCAAGGATGTTTTTTAGTGTTTTCAATTTTATTACTTGTCTAGTGGAAAATGTACTATGAATTTTATAATAAGATTTTGGTTTTTAGGGAAAACTGTTTTTCCTTTTATTTTGGGAGGTATAAGGGTGTTGCTTTTGCTAGGTTTCTTAGTTGGGTTTAACGTATCACTGGATTGTTAATTTATTGTGACTGAAAAATAAAAACTTATATTTTATTTATTTATTTTTAATATCCACTAGGTTTCAAGTCTAGAATTTATAATAAGGATATTTCTTGGTTTGTAATTACGATATTTCTTGGTTTCGTAATTTATAATACAAAAATGATTAATGTCAATGTGTTAGATTACCTGCTTATCGTTTCAGTTTGTATCTAGCTATAATTTGTCCTTGGATCAATGATTTTATTTTTCTTATTTTTTATGCTATTATATTTTCACCAATAACAAAGGCTTGGTTCTATATTCTTTTAGTTGTTTTTAGGGATAGCTATCTCGGTCGACCTGTTTGTACCCTATCCGATTTCTGCCAGAAATGGTTAAGGGTTTCGGAGATTTTTTTGGAGATTGGGTAAGGTATGAGAATATTTTGTTTAAAAAAAAAAGGGGGATTAGATAAGACAAGGGTATGAGTCTATCCCCAATTTGTACCCTAGACGATTCCTAAAAAGTCCCCAAATCCCTTAACTAACTTGTCTTAATGGCCTTAAGCTTGAATATAAAAACTGGAACTTGAATTGATACTTACACTTTTACGCTTGAACCTCGAATTTGGATTTGATAATTAAGCAATTAGACTTGTAAAACTTGAAATTTTTGGAATTTAGCTTAATACTTGAATATGTAATTTAAAATGTAATCTTTTTCTTTTTTGTTTTTTATTTTCTATTTCGAGTAATCGATTCCCTGCGGAGATCTCCGTTCCACTTTTCGAGCGGATAAGGGGGTAAAATAAATTTTCAATGGGAATTGGGTAGGATATCGAGATTGATTTAGGTTCGGAGATCAGGTACGGGAATGGGTGTATCAATCCCTTACCCGTTCCTTGCCGATTCCTAGTTGTCTTTTAATTTATCATTACTTTCAAATGGAAGAATAGAAGTATATTGTGTTCGGTAAATGCATTTGAAGGCCTTAAGTAATTACTTTAATTTTTGTTTTTGTATGTTCCATAATTTTTATTCTCAAAATATCTTTAGATCTAACTGACTTGTTTAACTTTGTAATAGTTCTTGATAAAACTTGGCTTTTACAAGGAAATTGAACAAAAAAATGAGAGAGTAGTTGTTAATGAATATATTGTTCATTAAGGAATACAGACATTGAAAGGGGCATCGGCAGGCATGGCGATATAGGATTGTAATATTGAAAAAAAAAAAAGAATTAAATAAGAACGAGAAAAAGTCATAAAGGAAGAAGTAGTAATAAAAATAATATTCAGTTAATAATTAATCTTTGTTAACCCTAATTAAGGTTTAAATAGTAAAATTTATGAGCCAAACCACAAAAGGTCTATAATAAAATCACTCAAATAATGGGGCCCAAAATGAGTGGGTCCAAATATTAAATGAAATAATTTTGGTCTATAATAAAATCACTCCAACAATGTGGCCCAAAACGAGTGGGTCCAAATAATAAATGAAATAAAACATAATTAGTTAAACTAAATACTAATAATCGATCCACGATACTAATTGTTTGGTCTCTTTGGCCTAATGCCTATACATTCATATCTTATACTGGTGTCTGCACCAACTCCCCCAGGGTGGGAAGAACTCGCTCTGACGAGAAGGTGCCGTGAAGACCTTAACAAAACTGTATAGTGTTAATAGGAATGCAAGTGCAATTAGAATAATGACGACTAACCCAATGAACTAGGAATCTTGAATCATACCATCCTTGGTGAGGTCAACCTACTCATCTAAAATATTATCAATTTTATTATCGTGTACAGAGATTGGTGATAATAATGAAGTAGTAGGTATCAAGTCTGGGTGATGATCAACAGCTAATGCATTAAAATGTTCAATGTGTCCTTTGTAGGTAACAAGGTCCTCAAAATGGAGCTAAAGTGAAAATGTGAAGTAATATTAACGATATATGTGTTTGATCCAATCCATTTTAAAAGGACTAGCACTAGAAGCTTGCAACTTTAAAACAGATCCAGCAAGAAACCGCTCCAGCCTTAATATAATCATCATATAATCGTTAACATTAAAAGCAAAATGTCTTTTATGTAAATTAGTTTTACAGTTATATTTCACATTAATTGCCTCTAGTCACTTATTGATATCAACATGCAAGACTTAGACACCGTAGCAAATAGAGACATGGAAACTAGGTTCAGAGGCTTTTGGGTTTCATAACCATACATAACTTCAAAGGGCTCATTCATATAGACTTGTTCACGGTATTGTTGCAAGTGAAATGAGCGGTAGGCAAGATTAAATTCCAATTCCTCCGATGATCTTTAACCAAACATCTCAAGAGATTTCTTCAGCTGCGATTAACAACTTCTGTTCGGCCATTAGTTTGGGTGTGATATGCGATGAAAAAATTTTTAGTTTTAAGCCAATTAGATGCCAAAGAGTTTTTCAAAAATAGTTTGTGAAACAAACATCTCTATTAGTAATAATGGTTTTAGAAAGACCGTGTGACTTGACAATTTCATTAAAGTATAACTTAGCAACTCTAAAGGCATCAGATGTTTTACTACATGGGATAAAGTGAGCCATTTTAGAAAAACGATCTACCACCACAATAATAGAATCATGTTTCTTATATGTATTAGGGAGTCCTAAAACGAAGTTCATACTAACATATTGTCAAGGACAACTAAGAACAGGAAGGGGGCATAAAGACCAGTATTTTACTTCTTATGTTTAGTTAACTGGCAAGTACGACATTAACCCTCCATTTTAGTGACATCATTCTTCAAACACAACTATTAAATTTGACTTTTAACTTCCTCTGTGGTCTTATCATATCAAAAATATCCAGAAAGGTCTGCAGCATGAACTTCTCACAATAGGAATTCTTGCACTAAAGTCCTTGAGATGCAAAATTTATTAGCGCTAAACAGTAATCCATCCCGAAGATGGAACCCATCAGGAGTTTTAATATCCCATTTCATAACTCTACAAAGATCTCTCCAAAGTTGAGATATGACTCATACTCTTCCTTAAGCCTCTCAAAGCCTATAAACTTAATGCTCATTATAGAAATTAAGGACACGAGATGACTAAGGGTGTCAGCTATCCTTTGTCAACCCTTGACTTATGCTTTAAAATAAAAGAATAATACTGCAAGTACTCAATCTACTAACCATGCTTATGGTTTTCTTTTAAAAACTAAGGTAACCCAATGCCTTGTGATCAGAATAAAAGGCAGACTCGTTAGGAAGTAAGTACTGGAGTCAATTGCACAAGTCTTGCACCATTGCATAAAACTCTTTATCATAAGTAGAATACTTCTATTTAGGCTCACTCAGTTGCTTACTAAAGTAAACAAACAGGATGACGATCTTAGCTAAAACTACTCCTATACTTACTCTTGATGCGTTGTAATATACCTTAAAGACTTCTCAAAAATTAGGAAGACGGAACACGAGGGATTCATTCATTCTTCTCTTAATGTCCTCAAAGGCTCTAGCAGCATTCATCGTCTACTTAAACGATCCTTGTTTCCTGAATTTTGTGAGAGGGGCCATTATTGTGCTAAACCCTTTGATGAATCGGGGATAATGTCACGAGATTTTTGGAAACCCCAGGGGTGAGTCAATTTGTTTTTTCTTAAATTACCAAACTGTCACAACCATAACTTAAACCCAACCCTTGGATCAAAGCAATTAACCGGACATGGAGCAAACCTTTTAAAATAAAATGATGGAACTTTTTATGTAACATTAATAAAAGAATAATTACAACAACAGCCTTGGCCATAGCCAAGCTAACCCTACTCCAATAAAATACTACCGACCTCCTATTCTTGTTAGACCCATCTCTTAACCTACAAAACAGATTGTAGGGGAGTGAGTACCAATTCATGTGTTGTCCACTTGCATGTAAGCATACAAGACATATCCTATCACAGGATATTAAAATAAGTATTCAGCATTAAATAGCAAAATAAAATCAAATATCTCAGAATCAATACTCAATCCTGGGTACCCGTACTTACTCTATTCCTAGTAGTTAGCTTGATATAACCGTAATTATTTTTCAAGGAAAAATCCTTATTTTTACCTTTATCTCATCATTTTATTATTCGAGTTCCCTTCAATTTTAATCTTTCACACACACACACTCATATTCTTTTTCCTTCAACATCGTCGTTTATAGGTCTAAACCCAAGGGCCATGACTAGCCAAGTAGACGTCTTCGTTTACAATTCTAGCCTCGATGGCCATGATTAGCCAGATAATCTTCAGATGTAAGCTACTAACCTACTGGCTTGAATATCGAACGTTACACAGGTGTAAAGTCTTTCAACCCAAGGGTATCTGATGACCATTTCCTACTTTCTTTGTAATACATATACCATACCATGCACTCACACATGCACACCACGTATCCACAATTAGGAGTAGTGGTGGTGACTTGTGTCTCACTTCCCCTAAACTGGAAGGACATATTCCTAAAACATCCCATTAAATTCTCTTCACATTCCTTCTTCACATCTTCAAGTTCATATATATTAAGCCCATATACTTCCTCTCTTAAAGACTCATCATTCTCGGCCCTCTTTTTTTTTCAATAGCTTGAGCTCGTGTTGGATAGTTGGCAGACACATGTCCAAAACTTTGATACTTGAAACATTAAACTCAAAATTTATTTCTAGGACCCTCAGGCAAGCTGCCTATTTTTCTATTATCTCTCAAAGTTTGGGCTCGAGGAGGAGGTCCTAAAATAGATGTAGTGTTTGATGAGGAATGATGGTTAGTAAGAGAGTGACTATCAATACGCCTTCAAAATTAGGGTTTAGCTACTAGTTTGTGATTTTGAACTAGAGTATAGGTTTCGTCTAAAGTGGTGGCTCCTCTAAGGACAACTGCTTTTTGCAAGACCACTCCTAAATCGACTCAAAGTAATGGGCTCATCCTCCTGAACATAACATCTCATCATGAGTTAATCAAACTAGGTTATGTAATCTTTCACTAACCTATTACCTTATCGAATATCGTTCCATTAATGTATCAACTTACCGTGATAAGACAAAGGCAAATGTTTCTACTTAAGTCTTACTTTCATCTCCTCCTAATCTAAAACCAATTGTTCATGACGCCTAACAAGCATATTTTCAACATTCTCCCAATACAGTTGGGCATTCCTTGTAAAGTTCATTTTAGAAAACCAACACTTTTTTCTTTAGAAAACTGATACCACTAAAAGAAACGATTTATATCTTTCAACCATTTAGTAAACATCTAAGTTTCTAAGCGGCCATTAAGTTTCTAAGCGGCCATCAAAAGTGGGGGCTTCTACTTTGACTTGTTTCATTAACTTATCATTATAGTGCTCAAGTGACATGTCATTCGTACGATGTGGAACTACTTCTCTACCTAGGTTCCTAGGTCTATTACGTTCCTTAATTTCATCTATTCTTATAGTTAATTGAGTATGATTATTTTGCATTTGAGTGGTGAATCCTTAAATTGTTTCTACATGATTATTGTGCATTTGAGTGGTGAATCCTTAAATTGTTTCTACAAGGACTGCTAATTAGGCTTGTATTTGACTATCTGCCATTTTGCTAGTGGATATTAGTGTGCGACCACTACTAAATGCATATAATGATTCTACGACTAAACTTGTTGATATCAATAATGACTAATGCAAATTACTACCACTATAAACCTTAGCTGACCATATGTATATGTATATGTATATGTAAATTAGTTTAGTTGATTAAACTAATAAATAATTAGAATAAGGCGCAAGCAATAGTGCTGTCTACCTTTTTTTTATTTATTTATTTTGAACGAATAATCAAAATGCAAATGAAACGTCATAAGTTTAAAGAAAATCAAGTGAAGGTATTTTTCTTTTACTTTTGAAGGCTTCTAAGAGATCAGGGAAAATAGTGAGGAATAATATAATAGAAGGTAATGAGTGTGGGGGTAGTGATTGGTATTAACAAAAGAGGAAAAAGAAGTATTAAAATAGGTAAAGTGCAATGCACACAATAACACAGTTGAACGGTAAGATAAAGAATTGTTAATAACACCAAAAATAGTGTGAAATGAAGTTATTGTCCAAATAGGTAGTCAGTTGTGTCTGTTAGCTTGGAATCTGCAAAAATATGGGCTGAAAGGCTATGGATACATTCTAGATGTCACTGGAGGGTCATTAGAAAGTTGTCGACTAGTAGTTGGAGGTTTGACGGAAAACAGCAATCCTAGTGGCAATGTTGAGTTACCTCTTTATCTATTAGAGCTTTCGTTCAATCTAAAGGGTTGCAATTAACTTTTTGTTGAAGTTTGGCTTCGACGTCGACTAACACTAGCGATAATAAATGTCAATGATTAATTTTGCTATCAAATCGCTACTCTGTGTTAATCTTTTACTCTCTTGTTCTAAGCAAATCTTAACTAAAATCCATGGCTGCGATTCAAAGCGTCCATGCACCACAAATCTTTGATAGCCATGGCAATCCGACAATCAAACGGATGTGATTTTTTTAGATGGAAGAAAATTTACTATTGCTGTTCCGAGTAGGGGATCAATTGGAGTACACGAAGCCCTTGAACTAAGAGATTGAGGGTCAAACTATATTTAGAAATGTGTGTCAACACAGTTATTAGCCCTGCTCTCATTGGGAAGGATCCAAGAGAACAAACAACAATTGATACCTTAATAGTTCACCTTGATGGAACGGTGATACCAAAGGTGGTTGGTGTGGTTGCAATAGATGATAGGCTAAGGGTTTGGGATTGATTAACTTATTGATTTGAGGAAGGTTTAGTGATCGAGATTTGCTCTGATGCTAAAGTTAAGGTAGGATTATAATGTTAGAAGAAGAAAAAAGAATTAAAAAGGAAGAAGAAAAAGTCATAAACTAAGAAGCAGCAATCAAAATAATATTTATTCAATAATCAATCTTTGTTAACCCTAATTAGGGTTTAAATAATAAATTTATGGGCTAAACCTTATATGGCCCAAAATGAATGGGTCCAAATAATAAATGAAATAAAACATAATTAGTTAAACTAATAATCAGTCCACAATACTATTGTTTGGGCCTCTTTAGTTAGATTTCACACACATCCATATCGTTTATTGGTGTCCGCACTACATGGTCACTTACCTAGGCTATTCCTTATTCCTATGATTTTTTATTTTTTCATCCTTATGCTTATGGCTTTGAAAGTTCAGGTCATAGATTGATGATATTTTACCATGAGCAGATGGTGTCCTTTTTATTTGATCAAACACTTCCAAACCTTAATGCAATTACATCTCGTTTTAGACTTAAATTCATTATATTAGTATCCTCAATATGTGTACTAGCTCATTGTCCTTGCTATTAACTAATTTTATCTAATTTTAATTTTTAATAGGAGTTTTGTATGATGGAAAGGAATGAAGTTGAGTTGATTAATGAAGTATTCATTTTCAATCAATTTTAATTTTGAGTGATGGAGTATGTATTATTTCAAGTTGTATTATTAGGGGATTATACTTTTTTTTGAAAGATATTATGGATCGTATTTTTTTATGGATTATATCTTTTGAGTGATATTATGGATTATTTTATTATGGTTTTTTTTTTTTTTGAGTGATATTATGGATTGTAATTTTTAGAGTAATATCATAGATTTTACTAAATATTAGGTAATTTTTCATTTTTCTAAGTAATTTGTCTTGTCATCTTCCTATATTTTTTCAGGTAAGAAATGTGTAATAAATGGACCCGACCCAACCTGAGTTGGTCTAAACAAAAAATGAACCGAAACTGAGCCAACCTAAATTGGCTTGAATTGAAACTTGAAACAAACCAACTTGATATTTTGGAACAATTCCAATGTAAAATTGACTCGGTTTTGGGTCCAACTTTTAGGAATCGAGAAAAATGGGTTTGGTTTTAGGGTAGGTGTGAACTTAAACTGAACCAACCCATGCACCCTTACTATAAACAATGATGTTAATTTGTTTAATTGTGACGCTTGGGTTGAGACTCATAAACGATGACATATCGGTTAATCATTTTTATTGAAATTTAGACTCATAAAAGACAATAATAATGTTTTGGGACTAGGCTTGTTTGCCAATTGACAGTCCTGTAAAGCACTCACTCCATAATTGTGTGCGTGTATATGATGAGATGATAACAAATGAAATAAAGTTTTAATGAAATAATAATAAGATACTGATATGGTTATGTGATGATGTTCAGTTTGTTGATGTTACACATTACACGATAGTAGTATGATAGTACATGTTGTTGCATATATATCAGTTTATATGCATAGTAGGAACACATGGATTTTGTTCTTACTTCTTTATAGATTTTGTTACAGGTATTGAGCCTAAAGCATAGATGGACCCTAGGGTTAAGATTTTGATATTATTTTGAGATATTATAATTTTTATTCTCCAATGAAATATAATTTTGTATCAAACATGTACTTCTGATAACCCGATATGGTTGTATAGCTTAATGGGTTTGGGTATTATTAAGAGTACTTTTTCTAGGTTAAGACTAAGGCTTATATTTCATATTATTTTATTCCAATGTTTGCTCCAAGGTGGTTATATGACTCTAATTGAGTTTATGATGATTAATTGTAATTTGCATATGATTATTAATTCATAACTTGAGTTACAAAATCTAGAGCGTGACAATAGCGACGATGGATTACGAATGGCCTAGTACCACGGTAGGCTCTAGTGGTGAGTGAGGGAAATAGTGAGAGAGACAAAATGTAGGTTGAAGTTGTGATAAATTTCAAAACTCAATAAGGGTAATGACACTAAAAAATTTTGTCAACAAAAATGACCGTTTAACCGGATAATATTACCCTACATAAAGTAAGTGCTAATAATTACTATTAGCGCTCAACAACGATAGACCCCCGAATTATTTTGTTATATTGCGAATAATCAAACTTCTGGTAGTATTTATAATAATCTTTTTTTATCAGATTAATCCAATACTTATTTTCTTATAAAGTAAAATGTCTTAATCCCTAATGACCAAGTAAGCAATTACAACATATTTGGAATATCTCTTTTAACATGCCATACCATCTGTATCACCTCACTTACTAGCAAATTGATTAAGTTGGAGAAGTCAATGATATAAATCATTTCGATTTAGGCACCGTTTGACAACTATATTTTCAATAGAAAACTATTAAATTTTTATTTCTTATGTGTTTGGTAAAACATCAATTTTTACGATTTTTCTACTCAGTTATAGTAACTTGATCAACGTAAAAATTATCAAAAATTTCTAAAAATTGTAAAAAGTTATTAAAAATTTTATCAAATACTCAAAAGTTGTAAAATGTTGCTAAAAATTACTAGAAACTACTACTTGTTTCACCAAATACACACAAAAATTACAACTAACAACTTTTGGTAAAAAGTCAAAAGTTGCTAAAATTTGGACTTCCAAACGGTACCTCATATGCCAAACGTTGAACTATGGAATGAGAAAATAAGAAAATTAAACAGGGGAAGAGAGGGAGACAATAATAGAGTTGCCATTATAAAGTTATCGTAATTATTTTTCAGTTGAGGCTGGATTTTAGTATTTTAAATCTTATTAGTATTGTAATTCATGGTATTTGAACTAGTTTGCATGCACCTCAATTATTCTTTGAGACCTTAAATTTAACGATCGGGTAAACTCTCTAGTAGAGCAATTGTAAATCTAATTTCTTAAAAAATATTAATTTAATTTGTTAATTAATATTAATATTAACGC
>QLOD02173093.1:0-11692 GCA_003260245.2 Sideroxylon spinosum
CATCAATTTAAAAAAAATGATATATCGAAACCGTATTATTTTGAAATACAGCAGTAAGCCTTTTAGTGCTGTCCCCGGGTCGCATTCCTCTCTTTCATGGCTTGTGCCGCCTTCACAAATTAGGACGTAAAATCAGTCCAATTATTATTGGCAGTAAAATTTTGAAAGAAAACGAGGTATACATGACTGCAAACAAATTCGTCGGCAAGCTGAATTATCAAGGGTCGGTTTGGTACGGTGAAAATAACGAAAAATAGTAAAAAATATGATTTGAAAGTTTTTTGGTGTTTAATGCACAACCAGCCACAAAATCATATTTTTTAGAAGTAAATAGTGAAACTTTTTAATTTTTATTTTAGACTTTTGAAGAAAAAAATCATCGGAACGGTTTTGCGTTAAAAATTTTGGACGGAATGTGACAGTGGAGAAATCGTCAAAATGGTTTGATATTTTCTGTCGGAACGGTATGCGAAAAATATATATTTATTTTTAGTTACTTATGACTTTGTATTGACATCCCCGAAAAAAAATTTCGGGTTTCGATTAACAGAATTCTAATTACGTTATTTTCTTTGATAGATATTTCACTTTATTTTGAAATTTGGGAGGAAAAGAAAATGTAAAAGAAAATTTCAGAGATTTTCAGAGATTTTCAGCAAATTCTAGTACACCAAACGGACCCTAAACTCACAGTAATTTGTAAGTCTAAGGAGATTAGTAGAAATATAATTTAATAAAATATATTTTAAATATATATTTAAAGTGTAGGAATTTGAACGGGAGCCTTGGCGCAACAATAGAGTTGTCGCCGCGTGACCTTGTGGTCACAGATTCGAATCGTGGAAATGGCCTACAATAGACCCAATGTGGTCTGACCCTTCCCCGGATCTCACATAGATGGAGGTTTCGTGCACTGGGTTGCCTTTTATTTAAAGTGTAGGAATTTAGTTGATATAATTGAAATATAAGGGATTAAAGTATCATTAAATGTAAATTATAGAGGGAATTATATTTTTAACTACAAATGACTAATTAACAAAAGGATCGAATTGTTGCTTGATCAAAAGTATACGGATTTAACTGTTATAATTGAAATATGTGGGACTAAAGTCACAAGGAAATAAACTATAAAGGTGATCTATGTACTTTACCTGCCACACACCATTTGCTCGGAAAAAAAAAAAACAACAAATTTAAGATATATTAATACTATTTATGGAGGCACGTGTGTTTAGTGTGTTAAATTTGATTAATGTTTTTCAACATTTTTTCTAAACAAAATTTCAAAATTTCTCCAACTTTTATTAATTTTTTAATTTTTACAAAACTTTATCAAATTTTTTTTAATGTTTACCAACATATTTTATACTTTTTGAGGAACGAACAAAACACTCAACAATTCAAAATTTACTTACTGTTTTCACTCCGTCTAGAAATATCAATCTCTTAAAATTAATTTGATTTTAAAATAAAAATTAATTTAATTTGATAAATGAAATTTTATATTTGGAGCAAATATTTAAATTTAAAAATTGAATTGAATTATTTACTAAAAATATTAAATTTGATCATATTAATAGAAAATAGAAACTATAGTAAAGATAATATATGATTGTAAATTTATTCACTTACTTAGGTGGTTTAAGAAATAATGAATTCTGATCAAATTTTATTGTTTTAAGTTAGATTTCAAATGATATAAAAATACAAAATTTCAAATATTACTAATTAAAATTAAATTAAACTAATAAAATTTGGTTTTAACTCCAAATATAAGAGTGAATGATAATTTTCACACAATTCAATCAAATGTCATTAAATTTATTGTTTTAAACAAAATATTTAATTTTTTAATCAAAATTTGTAACTACAAACAGTGACAAAAAGATTTAAATCACTGGCAAGTTGGCAACACCTACTTGTTTTCCTGAATCACTGGCAACAGCTATTTGATTAGGAAAGCAAGCCACATGAACGAACATAGAAGAAGGTATGAATATGAATGATTGTAGTAGTTCGCAATTGGTCACACGCAGACCGAGGACATCATGTGGGTCACGGATGTATTGACTTTCTCAATAATAAGGGCAACAACTTATATAAATTATACGTTAATTGATGTTTACTCAAATTAAGTTGGACCGACACTAACCAAGCTACAAATTTCCAAAGAGAACAAACCAATCAGTACAATGAAAAGAAAAGAAAATAAAATAAAAAGGAAAAAAGAAACAGAGAAATAACATATGCATGATTATTTATTTATACTTTTAAAAGAGAAATCACATTCCCTCAAACTATCACTCATTTGAAAAAAAAAAAAAAAAAAACCATAAATTTACACCCCTCAAAAGTTGGAATTAGTAATTTTTCTCATCTTGATCTATTGAATAGAGATGATTTTTTCTTATAATAATTAATTATCAATCTAAATACGTAAACTTGTCAATTTAACTATATAATACTCAATCTACATACACAAAATAGAGTACGGAAAAAATGAGTTTAAATATAAATAATAAGGTTTAAGCATACATAATATAATAAATAAAAGATAAACTTAGCGCACATTATTTAAGCTCAATTTAAATTTGTAAAAACGTTAAAGTACAGATCGTATCTACAAAGAGAGGTATTATTAACTCTTAATTCTTCTTCTCTTATATAGTAGATGTCACACAATTAAAATTAAAAAAAAAAAATTTGGTTTGATTTTTTTCAGAATAAAACCTACGTAGGCTACAACCAATCTAATGTAAATGAACTAAAAGTTAGAAAATAAACGGCTAGAAACCAGTGATATATGAACCATCAAAACAACATGCAGTGAATCAAATTGAAGGTGAACATGTTCTATCTACATACATTTAGGTAAAACTATTACAAGATGGGTTAAATTAAAACAACTGATTCGTGTTGCTAAAATGCGTAGGGAAACACAGTATCAATTATACATACGTAACAAATCTATGCAATATAAGCATTTTAACAATTACCGAATAGGCAAACAAATTCAACACAGTTACTATGCATATATGGCATGCCAAGTTTAGAAATTATATACACGAGAGGGATTGGAAAAAAAAATCAATTGTAAACACCAATAATGTATATATTGAAGCTAAAATTGAATTATTCTTCAATTTAAATTCAAAATATGAAGATTTTCAAGATCCATCAAAGTCCTTACCTTCAGTGTTATCCAAATCATGGCTTTATTAGATGAAGAACAAGAAAATTATAACGACTCGTGTTTTGAAATGTAATATTATATTTTATTTCTAATTTTTATGGTTATAATTTAATTAGGGCTAAGGTGGAATATTTAATGAGACCTATTTAAAAAAAAATCTTCTACTACTAAGTTTGGTTTTTGAATCTATAAAGTAGTTGTTTGGAATAAGATCTCAGAAATTATGTATCTAAGTTTCTGAACAGTGAAGAGAGGAGGACAAGGACTATGTTTGGTTTTTGAATCTGTGAAGCGAGTTGTCTGGGAGATCTCAGAGATTATGTTCTTTAGTTTTTGAACAACAGGGAGACAAAGGAGATAAGAATGAGAAAGCAAAAGTTTATCAGTTTTTAATTAGAAAGATTATGTGTCTTAGTTTTTGAATAGTGGAGAGGAGATGATAAGGGTCAGAAAGTTATTAGTTTTATTTTCGTAGTTGGAAAATTAGTGAATAAAACAATGATTTCAAACTTATACTTTTAGGTATTTGGTTAAGGTGTCAAAAGTATAGGTTTGAAGGTTTTTTTGGAAAGTTTTCTAATGTGAGGTTAAAGATTAACTCAAAAAAGGTTTCTTAATGTCAGGTTGAAGATACTTTAAGAAAATATTTCCTAATGTTCAAGGAAATTGGAAAGTTTCCTAAAAAATTTTGGAAGCTGCAAGATTTTGGAAACATCAAACTATACAACCCTATATAAAATTGGACTACTAGAATACTCTATGAATAGGGACCTTCTCCTAGGTTTTCTATTCAAGTCAAAGAACATGAGATTTAAATTTACTACATTACTTCAAGAGTTCCCTTCCTCTCTTTGCCAAAGAATTTCACACTTTGGTGTTCGTGATCTTCAAGGGATTGAAGATTGGTCTTTCACTAATGAGGGTTTATCATTGTGATACGAGCAAAGTCTTAATGCAAGGGATCGAATGGTTTTTGATTATGTAACTTCGTGTTTATAATTTTGTAACCCGTATTATATAGTGAAAAAAGTTTGTGGTTTTTTCCTATTTCCGTATGTCACTTTATTTTTCCACACTTGTTTGTTTGGCTAATTATTTGATACTAGCGCTTTACGTATTTTTTTCAATTTGTATCAGTTTTATTCTCAATTATGAAATTTTCTTATTTTATTCTTTTTGGCACACATCATAGTTAAATCTTGTAGGTTTTTAAACCTTTTTTGGTTGCTAGATATTTAGCTATATAGTTGGTAAGTCATTGGGTGACAAAAAGATTGAGACTTTGGGGATTTTTTTTTATTTTTTGACTTCTTTGATTAGTTGGATGAATTTTGTTAGTTGGTTAGCTTGATATTTTTTAATGGTTGGTTAGTTGGATAATCCTCAGTTGAGATAATTTAGTTGGTTAGTTGGATTGTGTGCATGTTTTTCATTGTTGCATGTTTCTCTTATTCCCCTTTTCTTTATTGATTCATGTTTCATCCTTCTCACTCCTTATTTTCTTGATTTCGTATTTGTAAATTTTATGACAAAAAATGGGAGAAAAGTTTGATTATATAATTTTAAATTTAACGATTTTCACAAGGTGTTTTGTTTAATTGATATGTAGGTTTATATAGAACATTGATTAAGGGGCAGCTCAAAAGTTCACAAATTGAGGGGGAGCTTAGCTTTATTATATTAGGAAATATTGTAATTTTTTTAGATTGTATATAGGAGCAACGTTTTGTCACAAAATTATCAAAGGGGGAGATTGTTAGGTTTATTTTTGTAGTTGGCAAATTAGTGAACAAAACAACTAATTCAAACTTGTATTTTTAGGTATTTGGCTAAAGTGTCAAAGGTATAGGTTTAAAGATTTTTGAAAAGTTTCCTAATGCGGGGTTGAAGATACTTTAAGGAAATTTTCTTAATGTAAGGTTAAAGATACTTTAAGGAGAGGTCTCTCAAGAAGGTTGGAAAGTTTTCTAAAAGATTTTAGAAGTAGTAAGATTTTGGAAGTAACAAACTATACAATTCTATGTAGGATTGGATTGCTGGAATACTCTATAAATAGGAATCTTCTCTTAAGGTTTCTATACAAAATAGAGAATGTGAAATGAAAAACTACTTTATTACTTCAACAGTTCTTATCTCTTAGCCAAACAATTTCACACATATATGTTCATGATCTTCAAGTGTTTAAAGATTGGTCTTTCACTAGTCACGATTTATCGTGGTGATATGAGCAAAGTCTTAAAGTAAAAGATTGATGGGTTTTCGATTTTATAACTTTGTTGTTGTAGTTTTGTAACCCGTTTAATATAGTGAAAGAAGTTGTGGTTTTCCTGAATTGGGTGCCATATTTTAATCCTTATGTCACTTTATTTTTTTACACTTATTTGTTTAGCTAATTATTTGATACTAAACCTTCACGTATTTTTTTTAAAAGTGATATCAGCTTTTAATTGGAATAAAAGGAATTCTGTAAGAAGATCAACAATTTGTGAAGATTGAAATTTTCAATAATAAAAATCACAGATCATATAGAAATATTAAGTTATATATATCACTATACATAATTAAATATTACATACATATGTATGGGGTCTTACTAAAATTGTGGAGTCTAAGACAATTGTCTTAATGGCCAACTGGTTGGATCAGACTTGAATTTAATGGCATGATGATATGTTTGATGTGATGCTTGAGTTTACTTAGTTGCTTGGTTCCTGAGTTAGGCTTTGGTCTTATTCAACACTTGGAGACATTGGTTTAGGATGGTGGTTTGGGTGCACTGGCCTAAGGGTCTGGACACACAAGTTTATCCGAGCGCATGGCCAGGCACTTTGTGCGCACGAGTTGGGATCCCTGAGCATATGGCCTTTTACAATCTCTCACTTTAAGAAAGAAAACAACATCTTTTTTCTTATGCAAAATAATAAGAATTTTTTCTTTTTAGTAAGCTGGATGACTTTGTCAGTAAATTGCAGTTTGCATTTTTCTAGTTTTTCGACTGAGTTATCTCTTTTCAATCTTTTGCTATCTAAGTTTATAAAACCTAGGGCGGATCACTGCCCACTATATTTGCTTTTCTTTTTCTTCATTCCGAAGCATCATGTCTATGTATGTGTATTTGTAATACACTAATATATTCTCAGGTGATGGTAGTGAACCAATAAAGGGAGAGAGAGACAAGTCTGGTAAAGTGAGTCACACTTATAGTCTTTTTAATTCCCATCTCTAGTGTTCAATTGAGTTTTTTTTTTTTTTTTAATGCATTTGGATCAATTGTTTTGGTGTTGGGAATTGTAAGTTGCTCATATTGAGTTTCTGGCTTTCTCGAGTTTTTTGAGTTTTACTCTAAATCGATTTCTTTTTTCCCTAAGCAACTGAGATAGGAATTTAATACATTTAATTGCTTGTGTCTTATTTTTGCATAAGATGATGTTAGTTATATGTTTTAGTGGATTGAAAGTATGTGTTGAAAGTTGTTATTTGATATATATATCTATCACTATTATAAAGCGAACATCGAGATTTGGTGAAACAAAAAATTTAATGAATATCAGTTTTGGTGAAGTAATGCTAAAATTAAAAAGTAACATAATTTCAAATTTAAAAAAGTGGTAAGTCAAACAAATAGGTTTTTCCTAGGTAACCATTCAAAATGTCAAATTTAAAAAATTGGTTAGTCAAATAAATCAGTTTTTCCTAAATAATAGTTAAGAACTTTCAAATTTAAGAATATGGTTAGTTAAACAAATCAATTTTTCCAAACTAACCATTCAAAACAATGCCACTTCAAAAATCAAACAGCATAATTTCAAATTTTAAAAATTAGTTAGTCAAATAAATCAATCTTTCCTAAATAATCGTTCACAATTTTAAATTTAAAAAATGGTTAGTCAAACAAATCAATTTTTCTTAACTAATTGATCACAATTTTCATATATAAAAATATGGTTAATCAAACAAATCAAAATTTTCTAACTAACCGTTCTCAACGTCATTACTTTAAAAATTAAACACCATAATTTCAAATTTAAAAAGTAGTTACTCAAACAAATTAGTTTTTCCTAAGTAATTGTTCACAACTTTAAATGTAAAAAATTCGTAATCAAACAAACCAATTTTTTCTATGTAACCATTCACAACTTCACATTTAAATAATTAGTTAGTCAAATAAATCAGTTTTTTATAAATAACCGTTTAAAACTTTCAAATTTGAAAATATGTTTAGTCAAACAAATCAATTTTTCTCAACTAACCAGTCACAACAACATCATTTAAAAAATCAAACAACATGATTTCAAATTTAGAAAAATAGTTATTTCAAACAAATCAATTTTTTCTATTTAACCATTCACAAATTCAAATTTAAAAAAATGGTTAGTCAAATAAATAATTTTTTCTTAACTGTTCTTCACAACTTTTATATTTAAAAATATGGTTAGTCAAATTAATCAAATTTTTCTAACTAACCGTTCATAACAATATCACTTTAAAAATCAAACCACATAATTTAAAATTTAAAAAAGAAATTAGTCAAACAAATCAGTTTTTTTTCTAGGTAATTGTTTACAACTTCAACATTTAAAAACTTACCCCTAAAAAAAAAAAAAAACACTTCAAATTTTAAAAAATAGTTAGTCAAATAAATGAGTTTTTCTTAACTAACCGTTCATAACAACATCACTTTAAAAATCAGTTTTTATAATTGGCAACATCAATTTATATTTTTTTATGAATTTAAAAATTAAAATTTTCTAAAATAAATTATTTTCCATGCAATCGTGTGTGTGCACGTGCTGCTAAAATAGATAGATGTATATATATGCCTTGGACGAGGAGGATAATAAGTAATAAACAATAAACTTGGTTTATGATTAATATGAGATAAAATGTTAAATTAAGAGTTTGGTTTGTAATGTTGTTGGAAACTAATGCAGAATGAAGGATTTAAAGGAAACTGTTTTGAAAACCAATAAACATAACTTTTAAATTGAAACAGAAAACAGAGTATAAGATGTACTCTTACACAAAGTACTTTGGCGCACGATTGTATTCAGGTGGATGCACGGATAAGTAGCCCTATGCGCATGACCTATTCTTTGTTTCCCTTGGAGCACGGATAGGCCATGGGAACATAGACACTTTACTAGGACGTTTGTCGCTCGATAGATGTTATCTAAATATTTTTCCCTAAATTGTTTAAAAAAATATATTTTTTCCCTAAAGTTTATAACCTGCCACTGTTTTCAAATGTAAACTTGATTCTGATAAGTTAAAAGAGAACCTATAATGGTACACATAAGCGTGTTCCCTGACTTGAAATGTTCTTCTACGATATATGTGACATCTTGGATGAGATAATGTTAATGTTATAATATTGTTCATGATATACATAAAAAGATAACGAGATATGGTTATGAATTGTTAATTTTGGGGTTGGAGGATATTAACAAATAGGAGTGTATTTGATTATCCTTTGGTTGAGAATCCCTAAACCTACGAAGGGTTGAGTTATTGAGCTAATAGATTAATAGCCTACAAAATGACGCTAATATGGATTAATTGTGACCACTGAATATTAATCCATAAATGACGACACTAACTTGGTTAATCATGACCTTAAATCAAGGATCATAAACGATGATATTTTGGTTCATCATTTTCGTTGCTATCTCGCTATATGTCTTAATCAGTTTTCTTTCAATCTAGTCATCACTCATTCCTCATTTTGTTGGCATTAGGAACACAACGAAATAGTTTTTAAAAAAAAATTCGGATCGATGCAGTATGAAATAATATAAATTTCTTATGCTGTTATATTCAAAATAAGAAAACAAAAGCAAATCAATAAACAAAACTAGTCTTTTGTTGTTTCTTAATTTGATCTTGGCATCTTGAACTTTACAGTTGAGACTGCTAGATTTTCTACTCTTTTCCTAATAGGATCCTTAAGTTTTTTTTTGACGTCTAAGATTGTGTGGGTAATCTAACAGACTGATCCTTTATAAAAGTAAGAGCAAAGGACTTAGGTGTAAATAAACTTAAGTTAGTTAATCTGAAAATTACCCATAATTATCTCATAATTATGATTACATCCCCTAATAATTTTACCTTGCTCCACTAAAATTGTATAGTTGAACTCCAACCTCAAATTATTGAAATAGTTTTATAAAATATCTTGTTCACTCTTTAATTTTGCAATTAATTCCCTCCAACAGATATAGAAACAATTAGAATTAAGAAACTCCAACTCCAATTGATACTTCCATTCTGATTCTAAGAACTATTATTCTAATTATTTTATGTTGGTTACATCTCAATAACATATCATTAAGACGACCGAATCTAGATTTAATGATTAACTAATATTCTTAACATGGATAATATTTCTATCTCAAATAAGATTGCAGATTCCTTCTTGATAGTGTATGTTTTCTAGTTTTATGTAATGATTTCCCGAAACGCTAAAGTGTTGACCTAATGATAATCAGTCTCATTCTTGATGAATTAAAGTCATCGTCACATAAAATAGTGTCAATCACTATCTTAGGATTTAGAGCCATTGTTTAGAGTGAACATAAGAAATACATCAATGCAGATAGCATAACTTAGATGTGTTTCTTATTATTTTCCTGTTAAGTTTCTTTCACTCCAACACTTTAGATTCATAGTCTACTACTCTAATAATTGAGAGAAATCATTTTATCATATAGAAATCTAAAATGTTATAGTTTTTGAGTTGAGATGTCCATATCTTATTACTGATTACGAACTAATTTAGATTGATTAATACTTAGATCCATATCTCATGTGTATGAAACACTTTCATATATATGAATTTAATTCATTAATCAATCAAGAATTACATTCATACATGAAATATATGAATCAATAAGAAATAAAAAAATTTTAAATAAACTAAATAAGAACTCTTTATTAAATAATATATGATTTTATGACATGCATCCTAACACAATTACCTCTTAAATTTTTGGTCAATCGCCACATCTCCTCCTCAACCTACATTACCTAATTAGTATGCTTTAATTTGTGCAATAAAAAAAAAATATTTTGTTGAACACATATCAAAATCTCATGTTTCACATTTTTATACATCTGTATGTATTCAAAAATTGAAAAAATAATAGAATTTTAAACTGATGGGAGAGAGAGAAAAAGAAGAAAAGTAAAGTGAAAGAAAATTGAAAAAAAAAAAAGAGTGAAAAGTAAAGTGAAAGAAAATTTAAAAAAAAAGAGAGTAATTTTCTTATTTGATTTCATAAAATGTAAAGGGAAAAAAAGAAAAATGAGAAAGAAAAAGTCACTCTCCTTTTTTTTTTTTTCAATTTCAAATATAAATGAAATAAAAATAAATTAGTACATCTTTTCCTTAAATTTTAATAATAATAGAATAAAAACAAATGAGAAACAGAAATAGAATAAAATAAATATTTCTTGTATTTTTTATTTTTTCTTTTCTTTTTCATCTCCTTGAAAAGAAGAAAGCCCCTTACTTTTTCTTTTTGTAAAATTTTCCATTAGCACACTCTAAAACTGCTAGTAACATGGCATACTTGTAATCATAAATAGTAATTAGTTGGACACATGTGCATTACTATGAGTTTTTGTAATATATTTAAATTTGTTACGAATGAAAAATAATCTTATGTATCGTTTAATCCAAAAAAAAAAACCAACATGTATCGTTTAATAAACACTTAAAAAAACTTTTAAATAACCCAAACAACTAGTCCCACTATAAATGTTTTAAAAAAAAAATATGACTCGCGAACCCCTAACATTCCCAGTATATAAAAAAATATCCACTAGAAACTTAAAAATA
Organism: Sideroxylon spinosum; assembly: GCA_003260245.2. Classification (NCBI taxonomy): domain Eukaryota; kingdom Viridiplantae; phylum Streptophyta; class Magnoliopsida; order Ericales; family Sapotaceae; genus Sideroxylon; species Sideroxylon spinosum. The sequence goes on from QLOD02173093.1 coordinate 11,031, forward strand.
AAAAATACGACAAATGTTAATCCTCATGAAAATAAAGCACCAAAAAAAAAAGAAGAGAGGAGAATGTGTTGAATAGTGCTCAAATTCTTAAAATTTTAATATAAAAATAATATTTGATATTCAAATACTAAAAAAAAAAATTTCAAATATTCCCAACAATAATAAAATCATTATAGATTTGTAAAAAATAGTATGATATGTGTAAATTCTTCAACAAAAAAAAAAAAACAAAATGCACAAAAAGATTAAAAATAAAAAGTAGAAAACTTGCTAGACCGTCAGTAATTTTTGAAATTTATAAATATAAAAATAGAATTTAATTGTCAAACAATAAAAAGGGAAAAAAAAAAAAAACCTTTCAATTAACTCCTAATCATAGCAAAATGATTCACCATGGTGTTACTAAAAAAATAATAAAAAACACGTGACAAAATATAAAAAAATTTCTTGGACCGTGGAAATGTTCGTAATGGAGGTTCCAAGACCGATCGATCGTTCTTGAACCGCGACGCCTGAACCGGACCGCTTCTTAGTCAGCAGTGGTTTATTGCCTTTCGCACCAGAAAGAAACGGTAGTAGTGGCTCTAGGGTTGGAAACGCAGAGAAGCTCAATTGTTTGTGATTGAAAGTCGAACATTCTGATTCTAGAGAGATACGTACAC